>BQNB010073293.1:0-32164 GCA_026074375.1 Tanacetum coccineum
TCAGGACATCCGTAGATTATTCTATGGGCGCTTCTCATTCTATGATCCCAATGTTGATATAATAAAGGAAAAAGAAAAAGAAAAATCCAAAAATATTAGGGATAGTTAGTGTACATATAAAAAAATGGTGAAAACGGGACTTGTCGAAGCTATTGATTCTTTAGTTCCCCTTGACGAACACTTAGCTACTTTTCGAGGTTATTAGTCGAGGGGGATTAAGATTCTTGGTTTCTTGAGTGTTTACTTCATAACATTGCGTGAGGACACGGCAATACCTTAGTATGGGGGATTTTGGTATGTGCTTAATTACACATACCTTTTTCCATTAAAAACAAGCTTAAATGACTAAAAACGTACCAAAAATACATTGTATTTGTATGTTTTGCATTTGTATTGTGCAGGAAACGGATATCACACAAAGGACAAAAACAAAGCCAAAAACGACAAAACCAAGCACGGGATGGAAAAGACAAAGTCAAATCAAAGCCAAAGTCAATCAAAGTCAAAAAGTCAACAGGAAAGTCAACCCCGAAAAAAGTCTAAAGTCAAATGAAGAACTTGAGGGACTAATATTGCCAAACCTCAAGTTGTATTACGAGAATAAAAGACAAGGGCTGAAATTGCATTCCGGGTAAAGTATAACTTTAGGGGCCAGTTCTGCCAAACCCCTAAAGTTGTATCATAAAAGGGCGAAGTTTACAATAAAGTTATAAGAGATGAGGGGCCAAAGCTGTCAACCTACCCAAAACCATTTTTCCCGCCCAAACAAAACCCCAGATACAACTCACGGGTTCCCTTCACCTTCTTTTACCCTGTAACCTCTACAACCCCTTGGGTAAGACATTTCCCCCTCCTCCACTATCTTCCCCCAGCTTTATAATTGCCATGTTGGCAATCCTTCACCATTTCCAAGTAATTTCGATGGCTAGATTGACTCAAAAAGAAACACAAGAAGATTGAATGGCTGAGATTACTTTTATCAAGTCCCTCACATAACAAAAACACCTAGTGAAGCTCTCACAAAAGAAGCACAGTTGGAAGAACCAAGAAAGAAGACTTCGACTATAAATAGAGCCTTTTGTAAGCCTTGGAGGCATCGAAGATTATCGTAGATTATCTTAGCTTAATTTTTAATATAACTTAGTTTATTTTTAGTTAAGAAAAAAAAAGCAAAAATTAAAATAAAAAATCCATACTCAAATATACCACAACTATTGGATGATAAGCCAGTTCTGGATGGGCTTATGGACTCTTACTAGCTTGTTTTATACAAGCTAGAGCTTGTAGACTCTTGGTTTAACCTTGTTTTGAGCAAGGGAGTTGTAAGTTTTAATTTTTCTAATTTTGCTTATTTACTGTAGAACTGCTTATTAGTGCTTCTTTGTTACCTATATTTGCTTATTTATGCTTTATCATGATGTTTAGTGCTTATCTTGCTTAGTTGTTAGTTTAAAAATAGCTTGTGCAAATTTCATAGTTAGTACTGTTAGTTATGAGTTAATACTGTTAGATTGATTCAGTTTGTTTAAGTGCTTATTGTTGACTAAAATCTGTTTATAAGTGCCTTATTTTGTTATTTGATAATCTGTTTTTAACAAATTAGGATCAAATCAGCTTGAATTAAGAAGAAAAAAAATGATTTTTGAAAACTTTAAGGGGTATTTTCAACTAGCAGTACTAACCCATAGTTAGTACTGCTAGTTTTCTTTTGGGATTTTCAACTAGCTATACTAACTCAAAGCTAGCAGTACTAACTCCAAGTTAGTACTGTTAGTTAAAACAGTTAGTACTGTTGGTTCATTATTGCTTATTAGCTTATTATTTTTGCTTATTTAAGATTTCCTTAGCTTTTTAGAGTATGTTAAGCCCATTTTCGTTTACTGTCTTTAGTAGAGCTTATTTAAGCTTATTCGTCTTTTCAAAGCAATTTTAATAGTTTATCAGTTCGTAGCTTTTTAGCTTATTTGCCATTTTAGTTTAGTCTAGTTGCTTATTCTTATGCCTAAGTGCTTATTAGGGGTAGTTAAATATCTGTTTTAACTTATTTGCTTGTTTCTTGTTTTATTGTGTTTTGTTAAAACTAGCAGTACTAACTCAAAGCCAGCAGTACTAACTCCAAGTTAGTACTGTTAGTTAAAACCGTTAGTACTGTTGTTAGTACTGCTGAGTTTTTCTTGCTTAATTTAGGTTAATTGCTTTTTGAATTTGCTTATTTAGAGTTAGTTTAGCTTATTTGGTTTGTCTTAAGCTTATTTGAGCTTATTTGTGTCTTAGTGTAAAAGTTTTAAGTGTTTTTACCATTCCTAGCCTTTATGACTACTCTAGCTTATTTTCCTTGCTTATCTTTTCGTGCATTTGCTTATTAGGTTTAGTGCCCAATCATATCCTTGTCATATTCAAGCATCACTTTTCAATTCGTTGTTCGATAGTCCATTCCAGCCTCGTTGGGACATAACGACCCGGAAACACTCTATACTACTTCCGGTTTCATTGATTTTTTGGATTTTGATCCCTGTTATATATTTATATTTATTTATATATAAAAAGGAGTAAGAATACGCGAGTCAGTGTATTGTATTTATGTTGGGCCTTGGCCCGTTAAGTCCAAAAATGTAGTTTTACTTATCAATATCGTCCCGATAGAGGCAAAACCATTAATAATAAAACACACGACTTTAAATGAAATAAGCTATTAATAAGCTCACAATAAGCCAATCAATATTAAGCCGACCACATAAGCTTGAAAATAAGCTCATGGTGTCGGCCTTGTATGTGGGACGCGACTATAAGCCCAATAAGCTATATTCGGGCTTATTTATTAAGCCGAATTAGTTTACCATTTGTCCTTTCAAAATAAGCTAATAAAATATAAGTCAAACCAAAATAAGCTAAACAAATATTTTCCTTCTTTTTCTAGTTTGGGCCGAACCAACATATAAGCCCAATAAGCTCAAAATAATCAAATAAGCTTTTCCAAAAGCTTATTACAATAAGCGAAAAATAGCTATAGCATAACTATTTTTTTATACACGAAAATAACCACGGCTGCCACAAAACAAGATTTCCTTATATTTCTTTTATATAATATTTCGACCAAATATATAACCTTTTAAGGATTTTGGTAGTTTTAAAATCTTGTTTTCACAAAAAAATTTGTACACAAGCAGTATGCATCAAATGATAAGTGAAAGTACAAGTTATTTAAGAATTCGAAGACTTACAAAGTTGGAAGGTTTTTAGAAGGAAGAATGAGATTAGAACAACCCAAATGTTGTTTAACAAATACTCGAATGATACAAATGATTAAACCTTCAACAAATCTTCAAGAGTTTTTGATCAAAGATGAAAAGTTTATGGATTTGTATTTATGTGTGTGTTTTTCGTGGACTAGGGGAAACAAGAGAGCAAAAAAACTCAATGTGAAGTGTGTGTGTGTGTATTATGAATGAGAAAATGAGAAGCAAATGGTTTATAATAACAAGTTTACTTCATACACTAAGTGTGTGTGCCATGGGAATGGGACAAAGGAAGAGAGGGGACCAATTTGATCCTCCAATTAGCATTAAGCTAGGACAAAACATGTGATAAGGACTTGTCTTATTGCAATTTGAATTTAAACTTGGTCTCCAAGGGTTATTAAGGTTGTTTGGACGCATGCATGCATAGAGAGGGGACCAAAAATGAATTTTTTATATTATATGATGCTAGTGCTCTTTATTTGATTTAATTTCTAAGCCTTCCATGCATATGCTCATTTTTAAACGAAATACGGTTTACGCAAGTAACGAAACGAATAACGGTATCTCTGAAAATTATGAAATTTTAAATATTGCCCTAAAACATAAAAACGTGGCTATTGCCAAAATACTACAACGTTTGGTGTCCCGGTTCGCTCCCGGTGACGATTCTTATATAATAACGGAACAACTTCTCGGTTAAACGCAAAAGCTAAACGAAACTTTAAAAATTCAAATTACTAAACGGAAACGGCTAAATTATTGAACGGAAATTCTCGGGGTGTCACATTCTTTCCTCGTTAAAGAAGCTTTGTCCTCAAAGCTTAGGACGTAGCATCTGCCACCGGTGCAGAAATCGGGAAAAGTTGCTGGTACTTCTTTTGCATTTGATCTTCACGCTCCCAGGTGAACTCAGGACCTCTCCTCGAGTTTCAGTGTACCTTCACAATCAGAATACGGCTCTACTTCAGACGCTTGACCTCACGGTTCATAATTTCGACAGGTTCTTCGATGAAGTGCAGTTTGTCGTCAACTTGGATCTCATCCAACGGTATAGCAAGCGGTTCGTCAGCCATACATTTCTTCAATTTCGAGACGTGAAATGTACTATGAACTCTACTCAACGGCTCTGGGTGTTCATGTCGAGAGGCAACGGTTCCTACTTTAGCAATGATCTTAAAAGGTCCTATATAACGAGAGTTTAGCTTTCCCTGTTTTCCGAAACGTATCACCCCTTTCTATGGTGACACTTTCAGCATGACCTTATCTCCTACTTGAAACTCAAGGGGTTTCCTTCTCACATCGGCATAACTCTTTTGACGATCGCGGATGGCTTGGATACGACTCTTAATTTGAACTATTTTCTCAGTGGTCTCGTGGATGATCTCTGGGCCAGTGAGTTGACTATCTCCAACTTCAGCTCAGCAGATAGGTGATCGACACTTGCGCCCATACAATGCCTCAAATGGAGCAGCCTTAATGCTGGTATGGTAACTGTTGTTATATGAAAATTCTACCAGCAGACTTCTAAAAATGTGACGTAAATCTCCTATCACGATCAGAGATGATCAAAACTGGCACTCCATGCCTGGAGACTACTTACTTAGGGGTATTGTCTTGTCAACTTCTCTTAAGGTGTGATCTTCTCGCATAGGCCGAAATAGCAGGAAACTCGGTGAGACATCAATGATTACCCAAATCACGTCTTGACCAGTTGTCGTCTTTGGCAATTTAGTCACAAAGTCTATTGTTATATTCTCCTATTTCCATTGTGGGATCTCTAGTTGAACTAATAAACCAGACAGTTTTTGATACTCTATATTAACCTTAGCACACGTTAAACACTTGCTAACATAGGTGGCAATTTCTGCTTTCATGTTGGGCCACCAATACAACTTCTTCAAGTCTTGGTAGATCTTATCCGATCCAGGGTGGATGGAATACTTTGACTTATGAGACTCATGCATAATCAAAGCTCTTAGATCACCAAAACACGGAATCCAACTCCAATTGTTCAAACACGGCGTTCTGTCAGCACGTGGTTCTAGCTTGTTAATCATGCCAGCCAATCTCGTCGATGAAGTTCCTCTTATTTTTTCCTGCTTCCGATTGAGCACTCAAAATCTGCTTAGGAAGGTTCAAACTAATAGTCATAACTAAGGCTCAAACTCGTAGTGGCTTAAATCTCTCCTTTCGACTTAGGGCATCAGCCACCATGTTCGCCTTTCCTGGATGATATCGAATCTCATAGTCGTAGTCGCTTAACAACTCTAACCACCGTCGTTGTCTCATGTTCAACTCTTTCTAATCGAGAATGTGCTGCAAACTCTTATGATCAGTGAACACAACGCACTTTGTACCATACAGATAGTGTCTCCACATCTTCAAGGCAAACACTACTGCACCAAGCTCTAGATCGCGTGTGGTATAGTTCTTCTCATGAACCTTGATTTGGCGGGATGCGTAAGCTATGACCTTCTCCTTTTGCATCAAAACCGCGCCCAAACCTTTATGCGAGGCATCGCAATATACCATAGAGTTCTCACTTCCCTCCGGTAAAGCTAATATCGGCGCACTACATAATTTCTGCTTCAACAACTGAAACGCAACTTCTGCCTTTTCTCCCCAATCAAACTTCACGCTCTTCTTAGTCAATTTCGTCATAGGCCTAGCGATCTTTTAGAAACCTTCGATAAATCATCGGTAGTAATCAGCCAAGCCTAGAAACTGGCGAATCTCGGTGGTGTCCTTGTGACCGCCCAATCCTTGATAGACTCAATCTTAGCAGGATCAATGTGAATGCCTTCGCTATCAATCACGTGACCGAGAAATTGTACATTCGACAACCAAAACTCACACTTCGAAAACTTGGCGTACAACTCCTCCTTCTTAAGTAACCTTAGAATTAACTTAAGGTGCCCTTCATGCTCCTTTCTGCTCTTGGAGTAAATCAAAATGTCGTCGATGAACACAATCACAAATCTATCCAGATATGGTTTGCACACCCGATTCATCAAATCCATGAATACTGCCGGTGCATTAGTTAACCCAAACGGCATTACTTGGAACTCATAATGACCATAGCGAGTCCTAAATGCGGTCTTAGGAATGTCTTCCTCTCGAACTCTGAGTTGGTGATAACCAGATCTCAGGTCGATCTTAGAGTAGACTCTTGACCCTTGCAATTGATCAAACAAATCGCCAATTCTCGAAAGTGGTATCGGTTCTTCACAGTAAGTCTGTTTAGTTCACGGTAGTCGATACACATCCGAAAAGATCCATCTTTCTTTTTTACAAACAAAACCGGAGCTCCCCAGGGTGAAGAACAGGGTCTTATAAATCCTCTGTCAGAAAGTTCTTGCAACTGAGTGGATAACTCTTGCAATTCGGCTGGCGCTAATCGATACAAGGCTCTCGCTACAGGTGCAGCACCAGGGACTAAGTCAATTTGGAATTCAACTTGTTGAGCAGGCGGTAGCCCAGGCAATTCTTCTTGAAAGACTTCTGGAAATTCTCGTACGATCGACACATCCTCAAGTCGCTTCTCCTCTGACTTGTCCTCATTCTTCTTAGATGTAACTTGTTCTTGATAAACTTGACATCCTTTCGCCATATACTTCTGGGTCTTTGTGTACGATATGATATTCAGCTTCGACTTACTTCTACCGTCATAATCGTCACCTCGGATTATCAATACTTCATCTCCATAAGGTATACGGACGACCTTCTCGTCACAAATGATCAACGCGTGGTATTTCGCTAACCAATCCATACCGATGATGACGTCGAAACTACCAAGTTCTACGGGCATTAAATCTATGTCGAACGGATGACCTAATAATCCTAACGTACAACCTCTAAGAACAATATCAGTTTTAGAGATTCTTCCATCGGCAAGTTCTACGGCATAACTAGTGTCTAAAGTGGATGATGCAACATCAAGCAAAGCACTAAAGGTAGACGACACAAAACTCCTATCGGCACCCGAGTCGAATAACATAAAACATAGTAACAGTTTATTGAGAAGGAAACAGTACCTGACAAAGTTGGAATCAGGGTTTGTTCCTCCTCTACCAATGGCGTAAGCCCTTACTGTAGCTTTGTTACCTCTAGTCTGATTTTCAGTCTTATTCCCATTCTTGTTTCCAATCTTGTTTCCACGGTTCTGATTCCTCAACTTAGGACAATCTTTCCTAAAATGTCCTGGCCTTCCACACTCATAACAAACAATACCATGCTGATTTCCAACTGGGGCTCTCTGAGTGTTTGGAGTAACAGTGACCTTACAATCCCTAGTCATATGACCAACTCTCTTACAGTTTCCACATCTCACGGTACACGGCCCTGCATGGTGTATCTTACACTTGTTGCAATAGGGAAGGGATCCAACATACCCCTTTTTCTCATTGTTCCTAGCCGTGTATGCTCTTGCCATATTCTGGCCTCCAACATTCTGTCGTTTGAAAACTGGTTGATGTTCACGATTGTCTCTCGTGTTATTCTCCAACCTTTTTTTGTTTTCAGCACTTCTAGCATATCCCTTCAACTTTTAATCCATTAAATTGTTGGCAATGCGAATTGCATCTTGAAGTTGAGTGGGCTCAGCAGCAATCACATTCTCCTGAATATTGTCAGGCAACCCTCCAACAAACCTCTCAACTTTGTCCTCCTCACTTAGGACCATTCTAGTACACAACAACACCAAATCCTAAAATCTTCTAATATAAGCAGTCAAGTCATTTCCTTTCACATCCAAGTTCTATAACTCGGTCTCCATATTTTAGACCTAGTTTCTTGGACAGTACACTTCTGTCATCAACTTCCATTAAGTTCTGCCTACCAATATCATTGGCATAGGGCGGCCTTCAATCCCAACTGTTCTCAATTGTGGGAGTTCCACACCAAAAGTCAATGCACTGTTCAAAGCGGCACGAAGCATACTTCACTTGTACTATCTCTGACATTGCCTAAGTGGAAAACTATTTCCATCTTCTCAAACCAACGAGTCAACCCAATGACTCCTTCAGTTCCATTAAAGTTAAGTGGCTGACACTTCAAGAAGTCTTGATATGTGCACTCTCTAGCAGGCATAAATCCTCTGAAGTTATAGCCATATTCTCCTCCGTTCCCATTACCATTTCCATTTCCTCCAATTCCATTTCCTTCATTTCCATTTCCTCTATCTCTGTTTCCTCTATTTCCATTTCCTCTATTTCCATTTCCTCCATCTCTGTTTCCTCCATTTCCGTTTACTTCTCCTTGTTCACCCTCATCTCCCATAATGGGTCCAAGGTTTCTGACAGCGCCGCGCACTCTCAATGCTTCTGCCATCCGGCGATCGCTTTGCTCGTTGACTCCTTCACGTGTCCTTGACGCTCCAGATCGTGTGTTAGGCATTGTCCTATATCATAACAATACCAACACGATGAAAATCCATGGCGATACGAGTTTGTTAACGGGGTTCGAATAAAATAACTAGTATTATTATACGGAAATACAAAATCATAATATCTTCATGATAATGCCACGATGTAGTAATAATGCAATATGCAATAAGCAATAGAAAATATCATTAAGTTAAAATATCAAACATAGAATGGTAACACTTGATTTCATATCATCAATACTAAATGTTACAACATCGTTCCAAAATATAGAATTTACAAATCCCTAACAATTAGCTAATATTAGGCGTTACGAGTCAATACTAGGATAATCGTGAAGCAATCTAAGAACGGTAACCCACATGCCTCCTAGCGCAAGCCTTAAGCCTAGCAATCCTCATATGATCATGAAATCTAAAATGTCGAATCTGTCTCAACTCCCTCTGTATACGCAACTCCCTACGCCGAAATCGGGTAACTCTCTGACTCTCAACATCGACAATGTCTTTAAGTCTCCTATTATCCCGCTCCAGCTCCTGAATCCTCTCTAATATATCAGCACTCTGCTGTCCTGTCGCTACTATCATGTGTCCCTGATCCCTCTGGACACTCTCAATAACATGAATACGATGAACCAGAATCTCCTCGGTATGATCATGAAACCTCTGAACCAAATCTCCCAAAGTCTCATACGTAACCTCTACAGCTCCCTCCTGAGCAGGCTCGGGAATATCATCAGCTACCACTGGGTGAGTAACTCTATCTACTCTAACCTCAACTGGGCCTCTCATACCTATCTCAATCTCCTCTCGATCAATAGCCTCAACTACAACTCTAGCATCAATCCCTTTATCTCTAAGAGCATCCGCATAAGCGAAACACTCGTCAATCTCTGCCTGAATCTCGGGGTCAATCTCAATCCCGTCATTCCTCACAACATCAACATCCATCTCTAAATCAGCCCCTCTAGACCTAGACGGCTCAGAACTCTCATCCTCAAAGTCAACTCCTAATCCGACCTCTCTAGGTACATACGGCTCAAAACTATCCTCTGAACAACCTTCTAAATCCATCGCTGACTCAGATCTCCTAGATGCTCTTAAGGTATTGGTAAAAATCATCCACCGTGCATAAACAATGCTCCAAGGGTAGGTAAAGATATACAGCACAAATCAATAGGTATCTACTCCCTCCTTGTGAGAAGGACCACAGAAAAGAAATCATGAATGGTCCTCGTCGAAATCAGTAGATGAACGGTGAATACTCGGTACCAAAGAACATAAATGATGGTTAGGTCTCGTACCCGATGGTGATATAGGTAATGAATGATCAGAAGATGAACGACTAGATGCAGAATCAGATAAAGCATCAGTAGAAGAATCCTATGAAGTCTTTGATGATAAACTCGATGATGAATCATCCAAAGAAAAATGATCTGAAGAAGAATAGCCAACTGAATGTCTCACGGCAAGACAATGAGTAGGATCGGTCCAAACCTCTTCCTCGCGGTCATTATGTGTACCGGCTCATTGGGATGGTAGCGGTATGGTCGACCATAGGGAATAGGTTGTCCCGGTACAAGAATCATAACTCGACGTCAAAGTGTACCAGATGATGTAGGCGACCTCTGAGTAAAAAGGGTAGTCTCAGTTAACGGTGTACCATGGGTATGTGATGGTGGTGTATCAGTTATATCACTATCTGAAGAGCCATCGATCTATGAAGAAATGTGAAGAAGCTAGAGTTTGGTGATGTAATAATGAAAAAAATTCCTGATAACAGATCCTCAATGTGAGTTCAAACTCCGTATCAGATACGGGTGAATAATCAGGCGATGCGGGGGTATAATCAGGTGATGGTGGTATAGTGGGTGCAACAATAGGTATCGGTGTGGTATCAGTATGGGTAGTAGGTGAAGTCATAGAAAGTGTAGTGTCACGAATAGTGGTAGGGATAGTACTGAACAAGATAACTTGTCCAGCAGGTGTCCCCACGCTATCCTTTGATGAGTCCGAAGAAACTAAGATAATAGAAATAGCCATGACCTGCACAAGCAAAAGTTTATATAAATATCCTTTATACCAACCATGCATGATGCAGGAAAGATGAACAAATGGGTAAATGAACGAACGAATGAATGGGTAATGAATAGACCATCGGATGCAATGCCGCGAAATAAAATGCGATATAATTATAGTAATATTAATTATACTTATTATTTAATTACATAGTACATATACGTATTACGTATACGCAAGATCTCGTAAAGCACATATATTCACGTAGGATCACATACTGGTTATAGTCCAAACCTAGTTTATACTACCTGGATCTCTATAACCTTGGCTCTTGATACCAATTTTGTCACCCCCCCAAATAGGGTCCCGTCTGATTCAGTGTCCGGGGGCGTGACGTTCATTGAATATCTCAAGTACAAAGCATAAAGAACGACCTCTAAGGGTACGTTTTAAAAATAAACACCGTTGCATAAATTTAAAATAATAATAACTTTACATTATTCAAATTTAAAAGATTCGAAAGACAACATGCGGAAGCTTAAATGAGTTCAACAACGGTATTTAAGATAATCATGGATAAAATCTGGAAAACTGGTTCGGGCAAATAGACTTCATATAGTTCAAGCAACGACATCCATGCTAAGCACCTGAGAAAAACATGCTTAAAATGTCAACATAAAGTAAATGAATTCATAGGTTTTGTTCAAATGTAATTAATGTGTACCACGAGATTATCAAAACGTATGCGACAGTTTTAGGAGATACAACTTCACATAAAGAGGCATTTACGTTGCACTAAGCTCATGACACCGAAGCTAATGCTGAAGGATAGCATGTACAACGCTATAAAAGGCTTGCCCTACAGGTGTCTGACAAAAAACCACCTAACTAGTTTCGACATGACATATATCTGTTAGTTCTTGGAAATCTCGAACTAGTAAGTCCTTCTTACTCGGATAGGGATAATTAGTCCCAATAGATCCTATTTATATCACATCGCAGGCTTCCCTTAACCGGTCATTCCCTTTCCAAGAAAATTAACAGTTCATGATAATTCGGGCAATAGTGGTCTAAACGCTACTTAGGCAACACGTAAACGGGGAATTTCTCACGTATAGTACTTGTGTCTTGCATGAATTTGGCTTCTTCTTCTCGGGACATAGGTATATCATCTTCATCAAGATCGGGTTTTGTTTTTTTAGCATGGGTTTGGAGTTATTTATACTGAGCATCCATTTTCAGGGTCATGGCATCCATTCGGGCCATAATTTTGTCAATATTGGAATTACTGCTACCTTCATTGGCGAAAGCAACAATTTTTTAAGAGATGGTTTGATTTTTTTATTTTTAGCCCAGTTGAGCTTTAGTGAGACCTTGTCTTCCAGAAGCTGATAAGCTTGATTTGGTGTTTTATAGAGGAAAATACCATCAGCTGCGGCATTTAGAACTTCATGGGTTATTTCGCTTAGACCATGATAGAAGATTTTGATAATGATGCCTTTAGACAGATTGTGACCATGACAGTTTTGGAGCATTTCCTTCATACGAAGCCAAGCGTCGGTTAGAGATTTGTTCTCGTGTTGAGAGAAAGCTTGGATTTCTCCGAGGAGTCGGTCAAAAAGAGCTGGGGGAAAGAAACGGCTAATGAAAGCGGTTCGAAGTTCATCCCGTGTTTCTATAGTTCCTTTATTGAGTTCGTCCAGCCATGTTTTTGCTTCTCCAGTGAGTGATAAGGGAAACATCATTAGGCGAACGGCTTCATTTTTAGTATCTCTGTATTTAAATATATCGCAAATTCTAAGGAATTCGTTAATGTGTTTAAGAGGATCAGTTTTGGTTCTTCCATCAAATTGGTTTCCTTTGACAAGATTCAAATGGTTACCTTTGATAGCAAATTCGTTACCAGTTTTAGGAATAGTGATTACAGAACCAGGAGTCGGAGCGACAACATGGTCAGCAGCCTACATAGGTTCATCATCCATTGGGTAAAGGTTTTCAAGAATAACTAGAAAGTGATGGAAGTGGTTGATGTCGAGAATTGGCGGATAGACAATTCTCGGGTTTTTAGGTGGATTGTATCTTTGATCGAATGGAACTCTTCTGTTTCGTCGACGACGTCTTTGATTCAGAGTACGTTCAGGTTCAAGTAATGGTTCAACAAGTTCAGAATTGGAAGCACGTGTATGTATTCAAAGGAGAATTTGTTCGGGTCAGTTTTCCATAAAATTGTACGGCGATTTGAATAAGAGGGGGAGTTAAAGAGATTTTCCAGAGTTTGACTACAAAATAGATAAGAAATCCCCGACAATAGTGCCAAAAACTTTGATGTGTTTCAAAAGCTTTAAATTTATAAGACTAAAAATACCAGACAATTATATGGAAACACACGGGTAAAAGTATAACCCACGTATGCATTATAATCTTTTTAGGTAAGACCAGGTCGTCCACAGGGAATAAAGTAGTGTTCGAATAATCAGAAAGAAAAGAGACTTTAACAATTTTGAAAATAACTTTAGTTTTATCAATGATAATAAAGATGACTACTCGGATAGTTGAGAATAATTTATAAGTGTTGGAAATGATTTGACCTGGGAGATGGGACTTTAATTTATAAAAATGATTTCTCGTCAGAAAACATTTTTACGAATTAACTTGATTAACTTAAGACTTATATTTAGTTAACTAGACCAAATGTGTCACTCAAATAATCCAGTTATTATTATATCAAAACTTATTTTGTTTATTAATTCACTAAAGTGGATTTCTCAGAATAGACGTTAAAGACCATAGACAAATCTTTAAAACCACATAGATCATAACGGATCTTTTGACCTATACCAATATGATTATATAATCTAAGTTGATAAGCAAAAATAGATAAGATAAGATATAACAGGTTTGCAACATAAGCTTAAGATTAAAACGATCAAGTTCATACCAAACACTTATTCATTATCGTAACTTCACCGAGTAGTCATGAGAGATTTAGCCTCTCATGGTTAAAGAGTTCATAACAAAATCACACTTTACATAAAATTCCATTATTTCAACTACTAGGTAAGAAAACTTCTTCGTTCTTGATCGTTAGATCTTTTTCTTCAAAGGAAAAGGTGTTTCTTGGTGTTTTGGTGAAAGGATGGAGAGTATGTGTGTGAAATGGGATAGATAGTGAGGAATGATTGTGAGGAGGGATGCCTTGAGGATGAAAATTCGTCCTTAATTTATATAGATAGTGAGGAATGATTGTGTTGAAGGATGCAAATTCATCCTCAATTTATAGGCAAGATTGGGTGCAAAGTGCGGCGCACTTAGGAAAAGGTTCGGCGAACTTTGGGAGTTAATGCGATAGCATTTAATGACTTTTACTGAAACAAACTTTAGGAGAAGGTGCGGCGCATAATATTATAAGTGTGGCGGTTTTGGGTTTCAGGGGAAAGTGTGGCGCACAATGTAGCAAGTGCGGCGGACTTCTTGAACTTTGGCTAGAAATCTTTTCTTTTCTTGTATTCGTCTCCCAAAGTGTATAGATTCATGAGCTTGGGTCTCTAGAGTCTTCAAGTGAACCTATAAGCAATTCAAGCTTAATTAAGTACCAAAAGTTCACGAGAAATGATAGAATAAACATAAATAACGCCATAGAAACATGTATAATTTAGGCGTTATTATTCCACCATATCAATGCCCAAAAGATCAACTAATTCATTTTGCTAGTTTATTTTAGCATCCTTGGTGGTGTTCTTCTCCCCCTCGGCAGGTGAAGCAGATGCTTGACTTGCTAATGCATTTTCTACCATAGTGGCAAACTTGTTCAAGGTATCAGTAACCTTGTTCAATAGACTTGGAAGGGAATCTAAAGACTTGAGCTTTTCCTAAACTGATAAGATCGTTTATAACTTAATATTGATTAGATCTTATATATCTAGGATAAACAATAACAATGATTGATAACACGTAGCAGAATAATAAAGAACACAATCAAAGTTATCATAAGGTTTTCTTTATTGAACGTTTCCCTATTACCACAACTATAATTTGGGCCTACACCAACTATCTATGGTATACTATTCGACTCTCATCAGTCGACTTGCTATCTAACTATCTAGACTCTCATTGGGAGAGCTTTAGTTTTCTATGGATGGATATCTAAACCATATGCCTGATAATCTCTTTATATAGAGAGATATCAAAGCTTACAATAGAAGATAAGAACAAACAATATATTTAAAACATTTAAGAATATCTTCTAATATCTTTTGTATCTTTATCATTATAATTAGTCATGCTTCGGTCTAGTAAATGATGATCAAGTACAATTTCTAGAGCTTTTAAATTATCAGCTCACTCATAATAATTATCAACCAATACCATTGTTCTAGAAAAGGAGACAAAACCATACATACACATCCATAACGATATTTATTACTACATATCTCTCATGTGCAAATTTATTTTAACTTATTTGACTTGAAAACGAAAAGAGATATGTTATTCCTAAGCTGACTTATCAAAAACGACCCGCTAAATCACGTTTTCACGACTTGGACTCTAAAGCAATTTGATGTAAAACGACATTCCGGACAACTTTTTAGTTTTGCCCGAGACCCGAAAACAAGCAGAAAATGACGGAAATACCCTCGCAAAATTCTAAAAAAAACGAGAACAACGCATACCGACACGAAAATAATTTAATTATATTAAATTATCGCTTTTTATTAAATAAAAGTATTTAATAAATTATTTGTCATGTTATTCAAAAGCGTTTATTAAAAACGCAATTATTTAATTTAGAGTTTATTTTATGGACAAAGTTCGTCAGGGATACACAAATAAATAATAAATATTTTTAAATAAATTTTATAAAAGATTTATAAAATAATAGTCATATGGATACTCATTTTGTGGGGAAAATTATTTGGAACGCAATGGCGCAAGTTTCGTGTTATGAATCATTCATTAACTAGTCCAAACGAGCCTCGAACCATTAATTAACAAAAATTACACGTTTGGTCCCTGTGAAAATATTTACACAATTAACCCTAGACTATTTGTGACTTGTCACTTTTCTTTATAACTTTTAGTATATATATAAAAGATTAGGTTACTCATTTTTATATATCACACTCACACACACATTTCTCCACTTATATTTTCTGGCGCCCCCATCGTCCTCCGGCGAGATTTCCGGCAGCCACACCGAACCACAGCCACCACCACCCTCGTCACCACCATCTACCCCACCACAGATCCGTCATCATCACCATCATCCGAACCACCTCGTCACCCCCATCTCCCAACCGACATCATCATCGCCACGCACCACCATCGACCACATAGTCACCACCATCTCACAGTCAAGGGTGCGTCTGATTGTTCTAATCACCACGAGGGTGCGTTCGATTGTTTATAACACCACTAGGGTGCGTTGACTTTTGTAACAGCCACCTTATGGGTGCGTTTGGGCTCGACAGAACACCTCAAGGGCGTGTTTATTTTTGGTTTATGTCGAATAAGGGTGCGTTGGTTTTATATGGCACCAACAAGGATGTGTTTGATTATTTAAAACCCATCAGGGTGCGTATGGTTTGTTATAAACAACACACGGGTGCGTTTGGTTTTGTTATAGCGATTAGGGTGCATTTGGTTGTAGTAATCAGCCCAAGAGGGCGTTTGGTTTTGATGTTTATAACACAAAGGGTGTGTTTGGATCTAGGTTAATCAGGTTTAGGGCGCGTTTGGTTTGCTGTCTAACAGCTATAGGGCGCATTTGGTTTAACATAAATACAATTAGGGCGTGTTTGGTTGTACAGGAACGCACTAAGGGTGCGTTTGGTTGTGCAAAAATGCACTAAGGGTGCGTTTGGGTTAGCAGGAAACCACAAAGGGTGTGTTTGGTTTAGCAGTTTCACCATAAGGGTGCGGTTGGGTTAGCAGAAATACCAAAGAGGCGTGTTTGGTTCGCTGTTTTACAGCAAGGGTGTGTTTGGTTTATATAAGTCAAGTAATAAATACATCGTAAGATTTTATAAATTTTAAAACGGATAAAATGATGGGTAAAATGGTTATATTAAATATGCTATTAATTAATTTTGTTTTTGTGTTTACAACACATGGAATGTGTTTTGTTTTGCTTATTAATATATTTAACTAGTCTCGTTTAGATATAAAATTGGCACGCGGTATTTTTAGCAACCGGATAGATTTGAAAGGGAAACTTTGAGATTTCTAAAAAATGGTAACGTCGTAAAGACGACTAGGACAAGATGCCGAAATTTATATAATTAGTAAAAATAATTTTCATTAAAATTTATATTAGTTATAGAAACCGAAAAAAGACGGTTCCATAGTCTTTTATGCTTTTAATCGTGATTTATACGATAACGATAACGATAACCCGGTAATTAAACGAAAACTATACTTTTATAAATAAGATAATTATTTTAGCTAAAACCGTCAAGGAAATGAAATACTAAATTATAACATATTAGTTTATGATTCCCGACTAATAGACAATGTAATGACTTTTATAAAAACTTTAAAAATGTCATCTATCCAATTCGAGACTTTAAAACGTGTGTTTACTTTTATACAAGAACTCTCTATTAAGTTAATTAGTAACTTTTGAAAACGTGTCGAATTATTTGGTTTCTTTTATTTCTTTATCATCTTTCTTATATAATACTTGAAAAAGTATTATATAATTAAACCATTTTATTTTAATTGTCACCTTTTAGATTTAACACATGACATGAAATATATACGCTTCCGCGTTATTTCCTTTTGGTTGTGTAAAACTTTTATATATTCACGGTATGAATTATATATTGGTCATTTTTCATTATGTAATATATACGGAATATATTACACCCTTTGCGTTTACTTCTTGATTTATTTTATTTAACCAACCACCAAACTATTACAACTTTAAATCTAAATCTTTTATCAACGTTCCGCGTTGAGTAAATAGGTGTTTGTGTCGATTATGGAAGTTGGAAGCTCCATTCATCGAAAACCCCAACTACAATTATCCTCGGCCTAGTAAAGGATAGAACCGTTAATAAAACCGCAAATCATGGTCGAAGCCGTTCCAGTTTCCGTTTTGTCTGGCGCTTAATATGCGCATTCCTACCAATCGTTCTACAACATCGAGGTGAGTTTATAGCCTCTCTTTCACTTGTTTTACATTTACTTTACAAATCTCGAGGGAGAATACATGCTCAATACAACTTGTTTACATATTCATTTACAATATCTTTTACATACTATCAACACCTTGGTCTAACTACACGATTTCGTCACCTCATAGTACAACACACACCATTACATGGTTGATTACAAACTTGGTTTCATACTTCGTTACATACTCATTTGCATACACGTTTACGAAATTGCTTACATACTCATTACAACTCAATTACTTGATTTATATCACACTCTTTTTACTTATGGATTTAAGTACTCAAAGCTTTTACGAATATGATGGTTACTTTATAATATGCCAACAAATGTTTTAATCGGTTATCATTTCCTGTTTACGTGTGTGCCTAAGTAGCTAAACCCACTATTGCCCATTATCATGAACCGGCAATTGCTTGACCGATTGTACGGGTTAAGTAAGCGCGAGTGTATAAATATATCTATTTAGGATTGACATCCCTGTTCGGATGAGTAGCTCTCACTAGTTTTGATCGTACTGAAACACGAATGTATACATGTCGGAACAATTTAGATTTACGGTATGGAACATTACATAGACGGGCCTTTATTTGCATTGAAATTGCATACATAGATTGTCGAAGCCCCCCCCACCCCCCCTATTTTTTTATCGGTGTCATGACATAGTGAAACCGTAGATCATTTATGTGTACTGTATCTGTTATAGTATACCCATCACATTTTGGCGAAAATCAACAAAAATCATTTGTCAATACAACCTTAATAGAACATTACGATTACAAAAACTCTTTTTATTATACGTGGTTCAGCATTAAACACTCTGCTCTTTTGTTCTACAATTTACACTTAAAATTTGGCGACTATTAATAGGATATGAAATGGTCATGAATACTTTTATAAATCTTTGGATTTCAACATTAACATTTATACCTTACAAAACTCTATGAACCTCCCAACTTTATGTTGACACTTTAAAGCAGTGTTTCTCAAGTGAATTAGATGCATGAGCTTACTTGATGTCAATTGAGTCTAAATTGACAAGATTTCATTAATCAAGGATTTCCAAATATATATACAAATGGTCTAATCTTTTGTATATGATTTCAGCTTTCAGATTGTGATGCAATTAATGGACAAAGTTTTATATCAATTTTCAAGAAAATCAACGAATAAATTTTTAAACACACATTTTAGAGGTCGTATCTCTTGTATCTTGTGCTGTTGATTATGAAGTAAACGCCTATATCAGACATATGTCCGCTGCGACACTTTTTTTAGGAGTGTTACAGATTGTATCAGAGCCAAGGTATATAGAACCAGGTGCATATTTACCCTAGACTATATACTGTTTTCACAACATGCATCACATCAAACATTTCAAAGTGTATACACACTACTTGCTTACTAACTTACATTACTTGTTACTATTTAACGTTGCTTTACATGACATACATATATATAATATATATGATTGCATCTTTTTACCTACATCGTACAATTATTTATATAAGAGTTATTTATATAAATACCATAACAGTTCTTAAGACATTGTGGGTGACACAATGATCTTATTTTACTTCTTAGACATAGTGGTTTTCAACAATGTCTCACTAAGACCTTCATTCTCAGACATTGTAAGTTATACAATAGCCTCTAAAACTTTTCATAATCTTATACAATATCATTTCATACGAAACCCGTCACAGTGTTGGTTTACATGGAATTATGTGTGAATCTAATTAACAGTCCTTAGTATGGCGGGAACTTGAAATATGAGATTGAACGATCATGCTATTTTAACTCGTACATAAAGACCTTTATCATATTACTTTAACCGTATACCGCACTATTTTGAACTCTATGTCGATCTCCCCTGATTGTTTTACTCTTCGTCTCCGAAGACGAGTTTTAAACACTCGCCCCATACTCATTAGAGCACCGACATCGTCATGTCATCCACACCCTTGAAGAGTTTTGTTAGTACGCGTATTGCATCGGAAATTATTAAGTAGACTGATTTATAATCTCTTTATTTGAAAGGATTGGGACGCCTCTTCATTTAAATAAATAAATTGTAAACCACCGAACCATAAGTTTATCATTTCTTACTTACATAAATTTGGACGCTTCTTTATGTAAATAAGGAATTATAAACGAGTGGGCTTAATGGTATCCGATATGAAACGAGTATGAACTCGAACTCGACAATCACCAGAATCCGTTAAAAAGGTCTAGAAACACAATCGTGTCTTACCACTCAGCAGAATCTTAATGCCTCACTTGGAACTACCTTATCTCATTCTTAAGTTATTACTTGTGGAGCTAACAGACTTGTACACTCTTGAGCTAATGGAGTTGATTCATCCTCGAACTAACGACTTAGTACCATATTCCGCCGTCTATCTTCATAAGCTTCACCCACCCGGCGAGCTCCCATCCGTTTGTTGAACATTATATTGGGGACGGATTGTTTCTCAAATATCATCCATCTCTCCACATCCCAATCGCGTTTGTTATAGTTAAGTTGTTATGTTGCTTTAATAGGTCTTGGAGCGGTCCACTAGTGCGAAGACTTAGGTCACGATACATCCCAGCTTGTACAACTTTATCCAATAGGTAATGCAACCCCCTTAAACCAGATAAACACCTATCGACGAGAGAGATAGTCGAACTATCCCCTTTCGTGGCCACAAGTACGAAGACTTAGTTCGCGATACATCCAGTACTCTACTAAAAATTACATCTGCCACATCGATGTGAGTTTATAGCCCCTCTTTCACTTGTTTTACATTTACTTTACAAATCTCGGGGGAGAATACATGCTCAATACAACTTGTTTACATATTCATTTACAATATCTTTTACATACTATTCTACACACTTGGTTTACATACTTGATTTCGCAACTCATTACAAACACCATTACATGGTTGATTACAAACTTGGTTTCATACTTCGTTACATACTCATTTGCATACACGTTTACGAAATTGCTTACATACTCATTACAAACTCAATTACTTGATTTATATCACACTCTTTCTACTTATGGATTTAAGTACTCAAAGCTTTTACGAATATGATGGTTACTTTATTTTTGGACACAAGTGTTTTCGGTTATCATTTCCTGTTTACGTGTTTGCCTAAGTAGCTAAACCCACTATTGCCCATTATCATGAACCGTCAATTGCTTGACCGACTGTACGGGTTAAGTAAGCGCGAGTGTATAAATAGATCTATTTGGGATTGACATCCCTGTTCGGGTGAGTAGCTCTCACTAGTTTCGACCGTACTGAAACACGAATGTATACATGTCGGAACAATTTGGATGTTACGGGTTTGAACATCTACACGGGCCTTTATTTGCATTAAATTGCATACATAGATGTCGAGCTTCGGTGTCATGAGCTTAGTGCAACCGTAGATACATTTATGTGGTACTGTATCTGTTATAGTATACCCATACATTTTGGAAAATCAACAAAATCACTGTCCATACTACCTTATTGAACATTACTGATTACTAAACATTTTTCATTATACTGTGGTGAAGCAGTAAACACTATGCTCTTTTGGTTCTACATTTACACTTAAATTTTTGGCGACTATTAATAGGATTTGAAATGGTCATACATACTTTATAAATCTTTGGATTTCAACATTTACATTTATACTTACAAAACTCTATGAACTCACCAACTTTATGTTGACACTTTTAAGCATGTTTTTCTCAGGTGAATTAGATGCTTGGCTTACTTGATGTGCATTAAATTGACAAGATTTCATTCATGGATTTCTAATTATATACAAATGGTCAAATCTTGTTGTATTGCTTTCAAGCTTTTCATTGTGATGCAATTATGGGACAAATGTTATATCAATTTCAAGAAAATCAACGAGATTACTTTTCAAACGACACATTTAGAGGTCGTTCTCTTGTATCTTGTGCTGTTGTATTATGAAGTAACGCCCTCAGACATATTTCCGTTGCGACACATTTTTGGGGGTGTTACATACTCTATCATATATAATCTATAATCTGTAATAATAAAATGAACATTATAACAAATGTGTTTCTATTGTTAATACTTATATAATTAGATAATCATTTGGTTTGAGTCAATGGCAAAAGCAGATATTTTTTTAAGAAAGTAATGTTTAATCAAGTCTAAAAATCAAATCCAAACACCCCCAATTAGAACCGCAAATTAACCAAACCTGGTAAAAGTTGTCGAGAATGATACTATTGGCTTGCTTTGCTTTAGTTAGAATCTTATTTTTTGATTTCAAGAGTTGGGTTACGGTTCTAGTTCGGTATGTATAAGACTCTGGCCGACAACAAATTGCACCAACTTCGCCAAACATGTCATTGGAATGTAAAACATTGGATACTTGTTCTTTTCCCACTTGATCCAAGTCTATCATCTCAACTTCACTAGAAAATATTATATATACATAGTCGGGCTCCTCATTCATAACCATTACATCCTCTCTTGGATGTATGTATTCGGCCTTCATACCGGCAACCTGTAATCAAGGTCGTCTCATGTCTTTCGGAGGCCTAAAGCGAAAATATTATTTAAAATTTTCAGATATCTAAAATTTTGGATAAAGATTTTATGTATCCGAATCTCCGAAAATTAGATATTCAAATATTTTGAATTTTTGTAGAACTTTTGTATGAGTTCAAAAGTAAAAACTCATATATCTCATTTTTCGAATCAATCCCAATAAGAATGTCAAATATCTGAATATTGATATTTTTTAACACACCGAATTGTTGTCTTCTCCTTTAATGATCACGTCTTTATTTTTTTATTTCATTCATATTAGCAAGTATTTACGAGTTATATTATATACTTCTAAGAAATCTTAAAAAGTTAGAGAAAAAACAGGAAGCATAAACTTGAGATATATATTTGCGGCCTTAATAAGTCGGAGACACATAGCGATAGCTTTAGTAGCTTAACTTTCGAGACACCTTTGTGTGAGTATATTTGTGTTTAAATAAGGTAAATTTTGATAATAAAGTTTTTTGTCTTATTACATTAAATTAATTACTATAAAGTTTATAAAAAGAAAAACCTCATACTGCTCAGATGATGATAATGAATGCATATTACGTCTAGTATGTAGGGATGTCAATAAAACTCGCACCCGACGGGGATCCGATCCCCAAACCCGAATTGACTAAGGAATCCCTGAGTTTACCGGGATGGGGATGGGGACGAGGAATCCCCGAATTATGAAATCGAAGATGGGGCGGGGATGGGGATAACATAAATCCCTGACCCCGAACTTTTTAATGTACAAATATATATAAATTATTTGTATATTAATACTACATGTATATGTATATGTTAGTGAGTATTGACAAGTATTATACTTGAAATATATTTTTATGTATATGTGATATTTAATGGATCAAACATTTTTAAAATGTTAAGCACTAACTACATATTATTCAACCAATATTTTTTCCGAATACACATATTCGATCCATTTATTTATGTAATATATGTGACGTTTTAGTATTTACGATGCTTTAAAGTTGAAAGACATTTTAAATAATCCAACTATGTACAACATATGCGTTTGAAGACAATTTGTAGGTCAATTCTTTATATTTTTTATTAGTTGTGTAATTTATATGCTTAGTTCATAAGGGCGGAAAATCCTCGAATCCTCGTGGGGATCCCCGATCTCCATTGGGGAACGGGGAAGGGGATGTAAAATGATTCCCCGATGGGGATGGGGACAAGGATGAGCAGGGAAGAACTTGGGCAGTTTTATTGGGGGGCCGAAATCATCATAAGTTTGAGAAGAAAAGCATGATGTATATATACAAGAAAGAAAGGCGAGAAATACGCGATACATCAAAATGTAGTTTGAATACCAATAAGCGATACATCAAAATATAGTTTAAAGAAGCAAATGATACACAGTTACAACTCCGCACGCCGGCCTTTAAGGATTTTAATTTCCTCAATTAGGGATTCATGATCGATTTTTTTCGGCAGTTTCTTTTTCTATGTAAACCACCAAACTATTTGCTAAAAAGTCATCTCACATCTTATTGTAAAGTCCATTTACTCAATTGATAGCTTTGTAAAAAAAATAAGAAAGGACTTCAAGAGGCAATAGCACTACAGCAAAACATGAAAAATAAAAAAGGGCTATACCTAAATTGATCAAAATTTTAATGTAAGTTATCATTTAAAAAGCTGATCAATCCATTCTAAGTAATAATCTTCATTCTCCATAGTAAATAAAGAAGAGTTTATCGAAAAGAAAGAAAGAAAAAAAACAAATACCTTAAAAGAGAGACACCTTAGGTGATTAAATCTTTTACTTATTTTCATGTATATGTTAATTTTTGAATTGAAGATTGCAAATTTGATTTGAGAATTGGGAACCTCAAACTTTGAGAGTAATATTACAGCAATCGTTTGGTTTAGAAACTCGTAACTGTCGCTTCAATATTTGCTCGAATGACGTTTGGTTTCCATAATTTTAAGGGGGCGGTTTCTAATTTCCCATTTTAACATATGTATATAATACAAAGTTGATAGATAAAAGTCAAATATTTGGGGGGGCACCACCCCCTTATGCCCCGACTATGTTCTGTCCTTGGATGAGAACGAGACTCATAAACGAGGATGATGATGGTAAATACGATCCAAAAATTACCTAACTTATTGACATCCCTATATATGATGTTCTAGTAATCTTTTGGGCAAAGGCTATAGAATACCAACGTACTTTCCAAAATTTATCGTAATGAACAACTTACTTTTTTTTCATCAATACCACCAACTTACATTTAAATTTTGTTTCAACTTGAACAAAACGTTTGTACCGTTAGTTATTATGTGACAACGTTAGTCCATTTAGCTAACGATCTAATGTTTAATCAAGTCTAAAAATCAAATCCAAACACCCCCAATTAGAACCGCAAATCAACCAAACCTGGTAAAAGTTGTCGAGAATGATACTATTGGCTTGCTTTGATTTAGTTAGAATCTTATTTTTTGATTTCAAGAGTTGGGTTACGGTTCTAGTTCGGTATGTATAAGACTCTGGCCGACAACAAATTGCACCAACTTCGCCAAACATGTCATTGGAATGTAAAACATTGGATACTTGTTCTTTTCCCACTTGATCCAAGTCTATCATCTCAACTTCACTAGAAAATATTATATATACATAGTCGGGCTCCTCTTTCGAAATTTTTTTATGTTTCGAATTTTTTTTCGAAAATTTTCACACATTTTTTCGAAAATTTTTATATACATTTTTATAAAAAAATTCGATTTTTTTTATACACATTCAAAGAGGAAGAACATAAGGACTAATGATGCAAGCGATCGTTAGCTAAATGGACTAACATTGCCACATAATAACTAACGGTACAAATGTTTTGTTCAAGTTGAAACAAAATCTGAATGTAAGTTGGTGGTATCGATAATAAAAAGGTAAGTTGTTCATTACGGTAAATTTTAAAAAGTACGTTAGTATTCTATAGCCTTTACCCGAATCTTTTTCAACACTATAGATACTACTTCTACACATTATTTCTAAACAAGTACCTTCTTGAACATTCAAGGTGACTTTAGCCAAAAGCACCCAAAAATAGAAACTGTAAATAAGAAGATTCTTTAACTTTCACAACAATAAAAAAATGAACATAAAAAACCACAAATTGTCCCAAATTTCAGCAGTCTGTTAAAACGGGCCCCAAAAAGGGCAATCATCAAGTTGTACATACACTGCTTCTTCAGTCATATAATTCAAATGTGCAGATCCCCATAAATTATTTTCAGACACATTTACACACACAAACACAGTTACTTTGTGTTTTTATGCAATGCACATCAAATCTTGGTGTTTTTTGCTAAATCTTTTTGTGGGTGTTTTTAATTTTGCATTTGCAAGTGACCCTTTTGTTTATTATGATTGGACTGTATCTTACATCACTGCTTCACCACTTGGTGTCAAGCAACAGGTTTGTGTATTGTTTTCTTGATGTAAAGTTTGAAGCTTTGGTTATTTTTATGATTAGATCTTGCAGAATGTGACTATATGTGTATTTGATATGTGATCAGTAGTAATGATTTGGTGAATTTAATGGGGTGTTTGGGATTGCTTATGTTTTCTGCTTAAGTGCTTACTTTTTAAGCAGAATCAGTTTTGTGTCATCTAAATTGATTTGGCTAAGGGGTGCTTGTGTTAGCTTAAATACGGGGCTTATGAGCTTATGTAAATTTGTTTGGCTTATGAGTTAATGACCTTTTATAAGCCATAAGCCGAAATAAGTGGGCTTGCGAGCTTTTCCAAATTTACATAAGCTCGTAAGCCATCATATGCTTATTTTGAGGTAAAATAAGCAGTTTGTGTTAAGCAAGTGGAGTTGCTTACTACAAAGTGCTTATTCGAAATGAAACTGAAGTTACCTCTTTAGTTTCATATCTGAACTTTTGCTTTTTATAACTGGATCTGACTAAAATTTTGTAATGAATATATACATATATTTTGGAGTATTATTACATTTTCTATAAAATAAGTAAATCCAAACACTAATACTGAGATGTTTATTTTTTTTGAGCAGCTTATAACTAATTATTTTTAAGCTGGAAAAAAAAGCAATCTCGAACACCCCCTTATTGATGATTTGATACATAAAGGTGAAGTTATAAATTTAAGACATTAGAGTCCTTTTGGATAGTAGTTTATTTGTCACGGGTTGTTAAAAAGTTAATGCGAAAGCAATGTCCTAGAATTTTAATTAGCATTAACTTTTTTGGGAACAGAATTTAATGAGTATCAGGCTATCAGCTACCCCCAATGTTTTGGGAATTACATTGTGGGTCTACTATTATTTGAAGGATATTCAGTTTAAGGCTCAGAATTTGATAGAATTACTCTTCCACTATTCCAGTTAAGAGTTAAAGTGGATATTAAGAGGGAGTTTGGATGTGTGTTTTGTCGAGGTGGCAAAATATACGGGTCAGGCAGGTTAGGTAACTCCCTAGTTACAACGGGTAATTTTGGGAAATGGTCCGGGTTAGATTGGGTAACTCCCTAGTTACAACGGGTAATTTTGGGAAATAAAAGTATTGATTAATTTTGTGAAGAAAGTGATTTAGCAGGTGTTTTGCTTATAGAATACAGTTTTGACGACTCTTGTCCGTTTGACCCTGTAGAGATTAGATACAATCTCAGCTGACATGTTCATAAGTATTTGAATAAAGCTTAGTGGTTACTAGATACGTACTTTAATCATTTTTTCTATCACATTATGAGTGTTCTTACGGCTGCTCCTTACGAGCTACTCCAAATTTGAATATTTTGACCTTAAATAATCAAAATATGTAATTCATAATGACTTTTTTCATTACCAATACACATGAACCTCGTACTTTCAAGAAATAATGAAACATATAAAGAATTAAAGATTTGTAACCTGTACATACAACTCCTCCTCTGTAGGTGATTGCAATAAATGAGAACTTTCCTGGACCTATTCTTGAAGCAACAACAAACTGGAATGTTGTTGTTAATGTCAAAAACGATCTTGACGAGCCCTTGCTTCTCACTTGGTATATTTCTTGTCCACAAAATGTAATTTATGACAGTTATGACTCTCGGGAAGTTATAGCAGTTTTCACTACAGGAACGGGATCCAACATAGAAAGAACTCATGGCAAGATGGTGTACTCGGCACTAATTGTCCCATTCCAGCTGGTTGGAATTGGACATATTCGTTTCAGGTTAAGGATCAGATTGGAAGTTTTTTCTACTTCCCTTCCACAAATTTCCAACGCGCTGCAGGTGGGTTTGGAGGAATCCTTGTCAATAATAGAGACATTATTCCCGTACCATTTGGGACTCCAGACGGAGACATTACGCTCACTATCGGGGACTGGTTTTTAAAAAGTCATAAGGTTAGCATAATACAGAGCCTTATTCATCGTTTGTAATAGAGGAGGCAAAATGGGCGGGTTTGGTGATGGGTCAAAATGGATAGTTTTTGCCATGGGTCTGTTGCAGCAGTGTTCGATTGCCTTGACCCGAAACACCTTTCGTTCAAAAAATCATACATCTTTATAAATAATTAGTGTCACCGTGTAGCTGAGAACGACTATATTTTTTCAATAATGATATAATTTTTTGAATAATACAATATAGCATGATGCATACAGTATAAAATACATTTTGGGCTACTGACCCATTCGACCCGCATCTAGATGAAAAGAACTCGAACTGACCCGTTTATAAGTAAATGTGTTAACATGGGAACCTCTTATATATAAGCACAAATGTACGCTAGGACCTAGATGACTAAAGAGTTTGCATATATATACAGGACCTTAGAAAGAATATCGAAAACGGAGTCGATCTTGGATCTCCTGATGGTATATTGTTTAATGGACTAGGTCCTTATCGATATGATAGCACCATTGTTCCTGACGGTATTCCATACCAGGTGATAAATGTTGAACCAGGTAAGGTCTTTTAGCATCATTCTTGATGGTATATTGATTAAGTTGCAAACTTTAAGTGTTTGGGTGCTTATTTATTATATAAAAGGAACTAAATATCAGCTGTAATAAAATGGGCTGTAGAAGATAGTGTTTGGATGTGGTTATGCAGTAGTTATGCTGTTTGAAGTTATCAAATATTTGAGTGTGTTGAATATTATTAATATTTCTGAATAATAGATAAAATGACCAAGAATGACCTTTTTGTTAAAAAATAGAGAGGTGTGTCGTGAAATGCGAGTACAAACCTCTCAGATTGGGTTAAGAGAAGCCATAAAACGTACGAGTAGTTTGTTTTAATTTTTAGATAATGAGTTATTGTTCTAGCCGGCATGAAACTAAAATTTTGACCCATGAGCTATCACATAACTCATAACAGGATATCCTTATTTAAACATAAAAAAACTGATTACTGATTATTTGGACTTTAAGTCACAGTAATCTGATAATCAGTTCCAAAGCGTAACTCTAAACAACCCCTAGAAGTGGTTTTGGTTCTTATTTTTTGGGTAATTATGTGATATGATGTTATTTCCTCGTACAGGAAAAACATACCGTTTTCGCGTACACAATGTTGGTACATCGACGAGTTTGAACTTCAGAATTCAAAACCATAACATGTTGCTTGTAGAAACCGAAGGTTCATACACGGTACAACAGAACTATACAAACATGGATATTCATGTTGCCCAATCATATTCTTTCTTGGTGACTATGGATCAAACTGGAAGTAACGATTATTACATTGTTGCCAGTCCCCGGTTTGTCAACTCAACTAAAGCTTCTGGAGTTGCCATCTTGCACTATTCGAATTCTCAAGGGCCCGCTTCTGGGCCTCTTCCGGATCTTCCTAACGAATCTGACCCGTCATTCTCGATGAATCAAGCAAAGTCCATAAGGTTTTAGTTTTACAGCCTTTTCTTTTTACCTTTTTCTAGAGGTGACAATTTATCATAGTTACTTATGAATGGGTCAAACAGGCGAAATTAAAGAAGTTTAGCCTAAAGAGGAAATATGTCAATAGGGTCGAGAGTCATAAAAAGTGAAGTTTAAATGCATAAATCATTTTCTTTCATCAATTTAGATTATTAAAGAAATAATATAATTTTGTAACCATCCTTGACACATTAATTCTATATGGAAAAGGCTAAATTTGTTTCTGATTTGTGTTTTGGTTAACCTACTTGTTTTAGGACAGAAAATGCCATAAAAATTTCAAATCCATGATTTATTGTAACTGTGTAAGATAACCTAAAGTCATTACCTTGTTATGCCATTAGGCCCTTATAAAAAAGTTCAAATTTTTGGTCTAAAAATGCACGTCTTGACCAGTTACCAACTTGCCCGATGCACCTGATTCGTCACCTCTACTTTCTTTCCAAGATTTCTTGATTACGTTATATGATTTCTATTTATATGGTGTATGCAGAATGAACCTTACTACTGGTGCTGCTCGTCCAAACCCACAAGGATCTTTTAGATACGGCGAGATTACAGTGACAAATGTATATTTGCTCCAAAATAAACCACCACAGCTTATAAATGGAAAAAGGCATACTACTTTGAACGATATCTCATTTTTTATTCCTTCAACACCATTGAAGCTTGCTCAACAGTTTAATGTTTTGGGAATCTACAAGCTTGATTTCCCAAAGAGACCAATGAACCGCCCTCCGGTAGTTGACACGTCTGTGATTAATAGTACATACAAAGGATTTATTGAAATTATACTCCAAAACAGTGATACTACTATCCAAAGCTACCATTTGGATGGTTATGCATTTTTCGTAGTCGGGTATGTTTTATTTTATTTCAATTTCCTAATTTATTATGAGTTTAAAAGATCCTCGAGGTTAGTTATTTTGGTATATATGTAGGATGGATTATGGTGTATGGACGGAAAATAGTAGAAGTGTATATAACAAGTTGGACGGGATAGCTCGCAGCACTACTCAGGTATTCTTTGTTATGATTATCTGTTGCTACACATGAATTTAATTTCACGTATATTATTACAACTACATTCTATTCCATCCACTCCACTTAAAGTCTCTTAATATGAATTTTGGATTCAAACTGAGTGTTTGTTAACTTGAAATTTGATACAAATTCATTTATTGTGTGTCGAATACATTTCCCCTCATTAAAGTATAAAAGAAGTTTTACAGATACAAAAAAATGACGGTGGATAAAAGCAAAAGAATTGTAGTTTTCGAGGCTCAAGTCAAAACTAGCTTATCTGAACTTGTTAGATATATAATGAACACTCGAGAATAGATTTGGGCCTGGAAGTTAAACTCGCTAGCATGGTTCAACTATATGTCTACGCTCTACATCAATGGCCATGGCTAAATTTTGTTATTTTTCTATAATTTTTGCTTAACTTTTATCTTGTTTTCGATATGTATTTGAAAATTGTTTCATATATTTTGAAGGTTTTTCCTGGAGCATGGACCGCGATTATGGTTTATCTTGATAATGCTGGCTTGTGGAATCTCCGAGCACAGAATCTAGATTCATGGTACCTTGGCCAAGAAGTTTATTTGAGTGTGGTTAACCCCGAGGTCTCTGAAAAAACTGAGCTTCCTCCGCCTGAGAATGCCATCTACTGTGGTGTGCTGTCGTCCCTACAAAGGTAAGATATATACACAGCAATCTTATTTCTAAATGGTTAAAGCATGTCTAGAGGTAGATTGGGGGTGGGTTAGACGGGGATTGGGTAATAGTTCAAAGCAGGCAAATGAATTGAAATTCCACCTTTGAGCACGTCTCATGAAATTTCAATTTTTTGTCTACATTAGACGGGGGATTGGGTAATGGTTCAAAGCAGGCAAATGAATTGAAATTCCACCTTATATCAAAATCTAATTAACTTATATACGAATGCAGGGACCAAGCTCAGAGAGTTAGATTTTCCGAGGCACCTTTGGTTCCTATAGTAATTACGAGAATTCTTGTCGCATTAATAATCACATTTGTCGGCATTTTCACAAAGTAAACACCATCAGCAACCATGGTTGAGCAGTGAAACATCATCTAGAACTCAATTTTGACACATTTATAGGTAAATCTTCCCATGAAAGCTGCTAACTCAGTATTCATTACTTTAACTGTAATTAGATTGTAAAACTTCATTCCTAGGTGAAAAGTCATTATTACCCCTGTACATCGGGGCAAGGCATCCCTAGTCACTGTATGTTCATTGTTGTGTTTGAGTTGTTTTGTGTACTCGGTTCTAACCGCTTTCAAGAGTTGGCATTGGTTTCTTGGTCACACTTGTATACTACGTATTATATATGCATCGATGTATGTATGGTTGTTCGCCTCTTTCCCTTTTCTTTTGTCATGCTAACTTTGCTTTAAAGTGTTTCCCTTATAAGATAAGATGATGATGGATCAAGAAAGCATGTTGCTGTCGTCATAAAATAACAAGAAGTTCATATCTTTATGAAAAAGAAACAAATAAGTGTAAAGGATCATTGTTTAAGAGAAAAGCAACAGGAAACTTTGAACCATCATTTTCTTCTAGTGAGTGTATGAGTATGATGCAACTTTGTGGTAAGACTAGTTATAGTGGTAATGGTAATTGGTAAAGGTGGTGAATAGTACCACTTTCACCATTTTCCATCAACTTGGTAATGGTAATTGGTAAATCGGTGTTAGGATCGACGCCGATCTTCCATATGTCTATATATAAAGTCCATTCGAGTGTTCTCCATTTGATGGAATCCATTCGGAGTCATTTTTTCCATGGTCACGATCTTAGAAGTAAAAAAGCATCATGGGTGAATTGGAACAAGGTTCTCACAGCT
>BQNB010073294.1:0-32164 GCA_026074375.1 Tanacetum coccineum
ATACATATATAGTGGCACGTGACTAAAAGTATAACATATCATATATTGCATATATATATATATATAGGCTCCGGTTCCATTGAGAAGGTTTTTATTTTGAGAAGATTGAGAAATCTTCGTTTGAGCAAATTGATTCATATTTTTTTGACTTGATTCACAAGTAAACATCATTTAATAGTGAATCGAATCTATAAATCACAAATTTGATTCATAAATCAATGCTAAAATCGAGTTATGGTAATGATTCCTTAAATTTTATAGAAGATTCAGTATTGTACTTATATCGCAAAATCGAGAGATTTTTTAACATTGATTTGAATTTTTTTACACATTTTAGATTATAATTACATATTTTTTTGACTTGATTCACAAGTAAACATCATTTAATAGTGAATCGAATCTATAAATCACAAATTTGATTCATAAATCATTGTTAAAATCGAGTTATGGTAATGAGTTATTAAAATTGTACAGATGATTCAGTATTGTACTTATATCGCAAAATCGAAAGATTTTTAACATTGATTCAAATTTTTTTACACATTTTGAATTAAAATCACATTAAAAAGAGTTCTACGCTTGAAAAACTTGAATCAAGGTTAAAAATCAATCGTTTTTGAAAACCTTCTCAATCTTCTCAAAAAAAAACCTTCTCAATGGATCCACCTTCAATAATGTAAAATATTAAGTAAAGTAAAATATTTTGAATCTAAAAAACATATAAAAAAAGTCGTCACGTTAATTATTACTAGCAGGTACCTGTGCGTTACGGCGGCAGATACCCTGTGACGATAACCAGAGAAATAAAAAATGATCCATGTGAGGCTCGGTTCACCCGTTTTTATCGGTTCCGAAGGGCCTTTTCCGGTTCGTTTTCGGATGGCTTTTATTGGCTAGTCGAACCGATGGCGACTCCGGTTCCCGGTTGAACCCGCTGGTTCGGTCCGGTTTTCAAAACTATATGCACCATCAACTTGTAAGCATATAAATTGTATGAAGTTTTGTGTGTTTTATTAGTTTGTACAATGTGTATAATAATATATACTTTTCATTTTAGGGGTATTTTAGAATAACATTAATTAGTGTGTTTAATTAGGTTATACTTTGGATTATGTTGTAGCTTGTTTAAATTGCACATTATGAAAATATTATTGTACTTTTGAGTAAGGGGTTTTTTAATTGTTTGTATTTAATTTGGTTGTATAATATGTTTGTTTAGTTGTATGTTTGGATTTTCAAGGTTTGTATTTAATTTGGTTGTACAATATGATTATTTAGTTGCATGTTTGAATTTTCAAGTTTTAAAGGCATTAAGTTTTCAAAAGTGTCTTTGTGCATTATATGTAATACCACTACAACATTTGAAACTTTTAGCTAAGACCCTTGTCGTAGCAAAAAGTGGTAAAATGTCGTCACAAAACGTTTCCGCGACAACGTGTCGTAGCCGAATGTGTTGTCTCAAAAGGTTCGTCACAAAAGGTTTTAGCGACTGCAAAGGGGTGACAATTAGCGACAACGCGGGGCCCACCCATAAAGCAACAAAAAATAGTTTGCTGACATGGCATTGCACTTTCAGCGACGACTCGTCTCGTCACTATTCAGTTTTTGTTATTTATTTTTCGGAATATTTTTTTATTATATAAATATAAATTAATATAAAAGCCATTATTTAAAATTGGCAAGAATCGTTCTAGCGACGACGACGTGGTCGCTAAAAACTACTTTGGACATTGGTTGCTATCAATTTCTGTGACGACGAATGTTGATTTAGCTACGATTTTAGTCGTCGCTAAAGGCACCAGCTATGAAAAAAAATAACAGCTAAATGCTGCAAATCCAGATTTTTTCCGGAATTTTTTCCGGAATTTTTTTCGGAATTTTTTCCTCAAAAAATCTACCAAAACCAAACCTGAAAATCACCCAAAACTAATACAAAATGCATCCGTCCATTCATTCATTCATAAACAACCAAAGTAAGTCTTAGTATTCGGTTATCACGAACAACTAAGCTAATACATAGAGTAATCCGATAATGCAAATAACAAAAGGAGATATGTCAATACAAATACTAATAACCTACATAATCCCTACTCGTCAGCATAAATATCGGCATCATACTCACGATTACCATCGTCACTGCCATTATCATCTTCTTCACCACTTTGGTTAGTTTCAAGATCAAGGGTCGGGGTGTAACAATTACCAAGGTCGAAAGGAGTAGACCTAGGGGCGGGATAAATAGAGCTAGGGCCACTAGGAGTAGAGATAGAACCGGGAAACACTTGAGGAGTGTATAAATTAGGAAACTGAAACTGTGAAGGAGTACCTTGTTGACGGTTGAAGAAATCCATAAATTTTTTCAAGACGTTTTCTTGACTTTCAAAATGCTTTTCTTTGCTCCTCTATTTATGAAGCATGTTGCCTCTTCAGGTCTTCTAATCGCTCCTGGGTATAATAACCTGTGTCCGGTTGTGACCTCCCAGAATCCAAATTACCCATACCCATTAACTGCCTGCCCACACCCGCTATATACGCATGATTTGTGCTTTTAAGGACTTCATCCAAGATTTCTCTATACGTCTTGGGCGGGATGGTTTTGCGTGCGATTTACATCTTGATGCTGCATTTCTGTCCTGTTGTAGTTTAAAAAAAACAAAAGTTAAATTATATAACATATCGACGAAAAGGACTCAATTAAGAGGCAATTTGACTTAATCAATTTTTAGTAGCAAGGTAATAGCTATATAACTTAGTCCTTAGAGGAATGGATTCAGTGTCGCATTTTACATATAATAGAACCCACAATCATGAATCTGTTAGTTTCTGATTCTGGCGACCTTTACTTTTAACAGATGATAACAAAAGTATAACACCTATACAGACCTTGGTCGGTAGTTTGAGGCTAGCAGCGTTGAAGGGACCGATTTGTCTTTTTGAAAATGTTATACATCTTTAAATCTTATTATTATACCAAAATTTTCTTATAACTCTGAGCATGAATGCTTATATGTTGTTTGTATGTTAGGTTTTAACTGCTAGTGACAGTGAACTTAGGTAGGTATGGTTGGTTATCCCTAGTGTTCGGAAGGGGCACGTGATTAGGGGGAGAGGAAATACTTAAAAGATGATAACATAACGGGTTCAAGTCTTAAGAATAAAAGTTTATATTTGTTGCTCCTTTTCCCATATTTTTAAAGGTCTGGAACAAACGATTTAGTATTTAAAGTAGCTATGACATGTTACTTATTACTATCATTGCGATACACAGAAAGACTAATAAAAGTTTTATATAAACACTTGACATTACAAAGAGAACAATCACTAAAATTGATTCCATAGTTCTGCCTTATTTTACTTAGTCAATGTGTAACCTTTCTAGGTTTTTATCTATGGGTGTAAAGAGATACACATCATTTTCTTTTTCAGTGGGCAGCAGAGCATGGTGCAGATATAGAAAGAAGTTTCAAAACTTAGCATTCGCTTTGTCTTGTGTTATGAAAAAATTTACTTACATAGAGTGTTTCATTTTCCCGAGTATGAAAATTGCCGTCTATATCCGAATGACAGCGCCTCCAATGATCTATCAAGCCCTCGTAACGCTAGTTTTCTTCAAACTATATATACATATATATAAACAATATAAAACAAATTAATAACGAACTATAAATAAACAATATAAACACCTTTGAAATTATAAGATATAGACATGATAAAGAGTCATACGAATTCGTTTCTTCTTTGCTTGACAGATTTGGATCCTTGGTGGGTCGTCACTTTGTTCTTCTCTATTTGCGGCATTCCTCTCAGATTGTTTCATCCGATCCGGGTCGGACCAATAGTCAACAAGTTTATGCCATTAGAAATAGAACAAATAATACTTTTTTTTGTTAAACAAGGTTAACAAAGTAACAAACCAATCGGTTCTTCTAAAACCATGACTAAACTAGTAGACTAATGCTTTATTTTTTTGAAACAGATAATTGTGTTTGTTTGTCAAACCCAACAAATAACCTTAAACAACCTACACATCATAAATTACTCTCTATCCAAACACCACGTTTACAACGCTCAGCAGACGGGACAAAAATAAAAAACTAAACTTAACATCACATAAAACAAAACACAAATTATACCTGTAACTAGGGCTGTAAACGAACCGGACGAACGCGAACGGAGGTATGTTCATGTTCGTTTATTTAATTTTAGCCGAACAAATAAACGAACGCGAACGCATAATCGGACCAAAATTGTTGTTCATGTTCGTTTATTTAAATTTGAACTTGTTCATGTTCGTTTATGTTCGTTCATTAATAAGTTAAACGAACGTAAATCGGACATAAATTAGAATATAACGGGACTTAAATGACGTAAACGATCATATATAAACAAACAGAATATACGAACGGTGTTAGTTAGTAACTAAAGTTGTTATTTTAACCCGATCCATATGATCATCTTATGTTATATATCAATTATCCCAAAAATATGATCTTAATATACAGTCATACTACTATATTAGCATCATGAGTACGCATAGTCGATTCATGCACAAGGAAATCTAAACAACATCATTATCATAGTTAATATTCACGATGACTTTTATAGAACGTCTTTTTGAACGTCGTCAAAAAAGAGGTATTAGAAGTCACCCAAAAGTTGTATGCAAAAGATGTTCAAAAGCTGTGAAGTCATCCAAAAGTTGTGATCAAGTTGTCATTACTCAAGTAAGCTCGATATTTATGAAATCAATTTGTTCAACTTTTTTTGTCAATTTCAATTTCAACCTTAATGTTTTATATAAGAGAAATTAATAAGTCGTTAGTATTATATTAATATATTATTTTAGGGACCTTAAATACTTGAAATATTAACTTATTATTTTCTTTAATATTTGGGACGTTAACTCGAATCTGTACGATCGAAATAATATAACGTAATCGGAAAGGGACATAATCGAAGTTCACGTAGTAAATAATCGAAGAAAGCTTTTGTTTCTAAGTTCGTTTATTAACCTAAACGGTCCAAAATTCTTGTTCGTGTTCGTTCATTTATTAAATAAACGAACATAAACGGATTTCTCAGCGAACGATCTACGAACGGTTCGCTGAACGTTCAGTTCGTTTACAGGCCTACCTGTAACCGTAACAAACCCTCGACAGACGGGACGACAGCTGGTGGTCCGGATGTGATGGTAGTGGCAGACAACAGCGGTGGTCCGTCTGGCTAGCTTTGGTAATAACACAACATTAAAAACCCAAACATACAAAACCTAAATAAAAATCAAATATTTACCATATTATAATAACAGATAATAAAAAACAAAATTAAAACCTAAACAAAACAAGATGGTGAGTTGGATTTTATGTTGGATGATTTTACATGAAAATGTAATTGTTGGTCGGCGGTGCTGCTGGTTTATGATGAAGGATATTCGCCGGTAGAGCAGGTTTGGTAGAGTTGTGTGGGGGTGTGGGGTTATTATGAAAAAGTAATTAGTTTAATTTAATAATTTGTGTGAAAAAAAAGGAATTGGCGGGGATAAAATAATACTTGGCGGGATATAATTAGGGGTGTAAAAAAACCAAACCCGACTTAGATCCGAACTCGATTAAGTCTATTCGGGTAAGGTTACTCGGGTCAAAAAAATTTATTCGGATCATTCTGGTCAACCCGAGTAACCTGACTACCAAATATATTTGAGTATCGGGTATTGAATTTTTGGCTAACTCGGGTTCGGGACGACCTGAATACGTTTATTATAATTTTTTTAAATAAAATTTATAAATATTCTATTTAAAAAAGCACAAAAAAGGAAAATTGTTTACATTTTACTCACATTCGGGTTGACTGAAACCCGAACTGACCCGACCCGACTTGACCCGAACCCGAGTAACTCGAATTTAAATAGGGTCGGGTTCGGGTTTGACTTTTATAGTCTTTGACCCAACTCGAATCAACCCGAACCCAATCAACCCGACCCGACTAACACCCCTAGATATGATAGTATATATTTAATTATAAATGATTTAAAAAAATTAATTTAAAAGAATATTTAAATAAATTAAAAATAATTTATAAATAATCTAAATTAAATAAAAATAATATAAATTGATATAAATAAATTAAAAATAGTTAATAATGAATTAAATTAATTTAAAACAAATTAACTTTTTGTATTAGACGATGAAACTAGGGCAAGAAACTAATCGAGCCCGAGTCTGCTAGAGTAAACGACAAAAACGTTATTGACTATGAAAAGACTTGACAAAATAGAGTAAACGACAAAAATGTTACTGACTTCGACATAAACTTTATTAACTTTGACCATAGCCTATAACGACGACATGTCATGCCCCTTAATGTTGTTGACCTTATTTGTGTATTGAAAAAACTTCAAATTTGCAATTTAGAAAGACATTTACTGTTCTCATATTGGCGAGGCACATAGTGCGATTTGCGTTCATGGTGGGCAAATTATTAGATTTGAGCATGATTGCATCTACACAACGAATTGCTTAGGCTTATAATGCGATTAACTTATGCTTTTTTTATCGATGCTTGCTTTGCTGAAACTATCCGAGTTCGACTCGAGCTCGAAAATTATCAAGCTCGACTCGAGTTCTTGTTAACACCCCTAAAGGTAAGTTTAATATTCATTCTTAATTTAATCCCGTAAAGGTATGTTTGCTAATATTTTATACCCGATTCCTTATCCAGATATCATGCCCTTAAACAGACAACGTGCCCAAGGCTTTGAAATGAAGATCTAAATGAAATGAGGAAAGAACACAAAGCTTTGCTTGAAAAGATACGAAAACTTGGGGATCAACCACTTGCTTCGAGTGAAAAAAGGTAATAAAACCATAAAATACTTCAGGCTATGTAGTCTTTTGTTATAAGAGATAGGTTGATCACATTGTATTTTCATTTGCCTTCATTGTAATGTTGTGATCGTGTATGTTGAATTATTATCAGTTATGGAACATCGGTTAGTGACAATTAATTGTCAGCCTTAAGTGAAATATTGTCTCGGATACCAACTCCCTGTTAGCTTTAAAATATGCCAACTTATATGGAATTATATTAGTTTAGATATAGTCGGATACGCAAGGACCAATAATGTCATTAGCTGATAGTTAGGCGTGTCATAGGCTATATATATATCCCCTCCTTACTTCCAATAAGAGGTGAGGATAATCATTTGTATCTCATAAGTTTGTGTTTTCCTTTCTCTCTCTATAAAACACACACTCTTCCCTTTATCTCTCTACAATCTAATAAACATGGCTTTCTATTTCTTTTATCCTCCTCGACCTCTGGATCGTGTTTTAGGCTAGAATCTTTATGGGTAACAATTGGTAGCAGAGATTCTATATGAATCAAACTTGTGATAACTAAATATCGAAATCGGTTCAGTATAAGAATTGATGGATGAAATTTGTAAAGTTAAAACTGTTGGAGTGTCATACAAACTCTTTTATTTCTTGACACGACAACTGATTTTCCTAAACCAATTTTTCAATCTTATGCCCATGGGCAGCTTCACAGGGGTATCTAGACATAAGAAAGATAAACACGAATTGACGACTCAATCGAGAAGAAAGGAGCTTTCGATTCGCTCTTACCGTGTTGTCTGCTTTGAGACGTTCTGGTAACGAGAACAGGCTAGTACAGCCGTGAAACGCTACCAAGAAGGTTCTTTTGACCTCTATCTGGTCACAGGCAGTATTTATACTGATTAACGGGGAACCGTGGTTATTGCCACCTTATTCGACGAAGTGACAAAGACACTTTCGTCCATATCGGTTGTTTATCACTAACGTAAACCTGCAGGTTTTCTCGACGGTGGCAGTACTTAGTCTATGACGAGTCAGATTCAGTACCACATGCTCATGATCAAAGCTTTTAAGGTTAAACATTCAGCATCAAGACTGTTGCTGCTAAACATGTATAAGCATGACGGATGAAAGAACAAGTTGATCAAAAAAGGTCAAATCAAGATGATTTAAGTCAAGGAGATGATGCAAGATTAAGATCTCCAGAACCCAAAGTCAAAAGACGAAGGCTCAAGATTAAGATCACACAAATGACACCAAAAGAATGTCATCGGTCGTCTCAAGCATGAATGAACAAAGCCATTACAAATACGAGAAGACGAAGACAAGACCAAAGAAGGCAAAGCTAAAACGTCATATCTTCAACAAAAGGGGAGATAAAGTCAAACCAAGATAACATCCATCAAGAACGTCAACATTGGGGTGATCAAAGGAAACCTCAACATTGGGGGAGATTGTTAGCCTTATTTTCTACAAGTCTAACAAGAATGTCGCCAGTCGTCTTTGTAACAATTAGCCTTGTATTGTAATAGGCTAGTCGGGTTCAACGGGCTTGGACTTTAAGCTAATATTGTTCATGCATCGGGCTCAAAGCCCAACACAAGCCAAGCTCGGCCTAAGATGAAGTCCATATGCCTAGGTAAAGGGTATGTAACTATAAATGACCCCTCTACACATATGGAGAGGGGGTTGGTCTTCATTTGTATGTATGGAAACCCTGCACCTCTTTTCTTCTAATATAATATATCGATTGATGACTTGCTTGAACATATACGGTTTATGATTGAGACTTGGATTATCTAGTTATACTCAATGTAAGAAGTTACATTATGGTACTCATGGGTTATAGCTATCACTTAAAGGAGTTACATTGTAGTACTCAGTGTCACACACATATGCAGATGTGGATGTTCAAGAGGTGTGGTACTTCTGATAATTTTGATATTAGGTATAGGGTACTTAGAGATTTAATCTTGCATTGTTCTTTAATCAACAATAGTGCAAGCTTAAGTAACAAATTTAGGGGATTTTACTTCAATTTCAAGTTTGATATATCGGGTTTACTTCACCAAAGTGATCACAGCAATAGCCGACAGAATACGAGGTGGGTAAGTTAGCTATAGAGTTTAAAGGTTGAGATGTAATCAGCAATTCTCACGGGATATTTGAAGCTACATAACGTCAATGGTACTTCACAGTCTCAGCAAAATCTTTCAAAGTTCTTCAATGTCTTTCATAACTTTTCAAGATTGTTGCTTATGATAAGAACTTCTCGAGTATATGTTCGTACATGTCAATGATGCTTCCAAGAGTTCGAAACCATCATGCGAGAAAACGTGTACTTTGATGTAATCTGGTCAACTTCCAGTGGGAAGTAGTATATACTACTTCACTTAGTATGGTTTGTGAAGTAGTCTACGTAAGTGAGAAGATTTGTTGCTTATTTCTCGCATGTACCCCCAAACGGATACTCACCAAGACCAAATGTCATGATACAGTATAGAAGCAGTATTAGTTGATGTAAGATGTACACATGTGAAGGATGATTCCTTAAAGGGATAAATTGCTTACACTCGGGACTTAGTTGACTTTGATGAAGCAATTCACATCAGCACTATCCTAGAGGAAGAAAAGTGCATTTCCGGGTCTTAATTGATTTTGGTGCTACGGTTTCAACTTCAAAAAAGGGATAAACTGTGTACTTCAGGTATTGGATGATTCTTCTACAAAATTCTGTTGTGCACTTTAGATGTCAAATTTTAGAAGATCGTCCGAGCTACGTCAAATTTTCAGAATCTGCTCAAGATACGAATGTTGGTTTGGGGGAAGCTAATTCAGAAACTTCACCAAAAAGGAGTCTACGAAGAAAGCTTTTCAAGACATGCTGCATGAATTGAGGGGAAGTTAATCCAACTCATGCATAACACAATGGTTCCAGAACAAGTAAAGACACAGAAGTTCTAAGCTGGAGTACAAGTATCAAGACTAGAATACAAAGTCGTCATCTTCTTCGTACCGTCGTGTAAGTCATGAATCGAAGAGATTGGGTAAAGTGTTAGTTGTAGAATTTGTAGATGGAGTAAAATTTGTTACTGAAGAAATTATTGAAGAAGGGAATCATTGGCCAAATATCAAGGTAAGCATTAGTTTAGATATGGTCGGATATGCAAGGACCAATAATGTCATTAGCTGATAGTTAGGCATGTCATAGGTTATATATATCCCCTCCTTACTTCCAAGGAGGGGTGAGGGTAATCATTTGTATCTCATAAGTGTGTGTTTACCTTTCTCTCTCTAGAAAACACACACCCTTCCCTTTATCTCTTTACAATCTAATAAACATGGCTTTCTATTTCTTTTATCCTCCTCGACCTCCGGATCATGTTTTAGGCTAGAATCTTTATGGGAAACACTCCCTAATTTTATGATTTTTAACAAATATATTCTTAATCAGCTCTGAACTGCCACTTAGGATAGACTTGATGGTTCTAAAAGGGTTTATTGACATTAGAGAGCCATCTGGCTTTAGATGTATAGTCACCAATACAAAAGTTTATGTAGCTCATTATTTCGCCGACGTTATGTCCGCCACTTTTCAAAAAAATAAAATGTAATCTACCAAGATCAAAACTAACTCGATACTATATTGTTTTATATATTATTACCATGTGTCATGATACATCACTGAGCTGACTGCACTTCATTGTAACTAAGGGTGTTAGTCGGGTCAGGTTGATCGGGTCTGGTCAAAGTCAGGTCAAGATTAAAAATTTCATACCTGAACCCGACCCTATTTGAATTCGGGTTACTCGTGTTCGGGTCAATTATTGTCGGGCCGGGTGGATTCGGGTTCAGGACAACCAAAATATGAGTAAACTCTAACAAAATTTCCTTTTTTCTTACTCTTTCACATAGAAAATATTTAAAATTTATATTTAAAAAAATAAAAAAAAATCTTATTCATGTCAATTGGGTTGACCGAAACCCGAGTTAGCCACAAGTTTCAACCCGATACCTGTTCCTATTTAGTATACGGGTTACTCGGGTTGACCCGAATAAAATTTTGGACTTGACTAACCCGACTCGAATATGCTCATTCGGGTTTGGGTTCGGGTCGGGCCAGCCTTTTTGACACCCCTAATTGTAACATACACAATGTATTATGCTTGGTTCACTTATGCACACACCCCACCGCGAAGCACGAATTTAGAACCTCGTTAACTACATTTACATGTTAGACACATTTCATCTAAAAAATAATTTTAAAATGGAACTACATCTTTATATATATTGTTAAAACAAAATTTAATAATTACTTATTTTTTAAAACTTTTTTAAATGAAACTACACTTTTATATATTTTCTAAAATTAATTTTAGTAATTATAAATAATTTTAAAAACAATTTAAAACGAAACTACACCTTTAAAAATTTTTAAAACTAATTTTAACAATTCTAAAAACATTTATAAATAGAGATACACCTTTAGCGACGACCCTATTCTCACCAAAGTGATGGCGGGATTTATGTTACTATTTTGCCGTATTTTATTTTTGCTCAAAATAAAAAATTACTCTGCCACCATTTTGCGACGACAGCTATGGTCCCTAAAAGTGAGATGATACTTTATGTTGTTTGACCAAAGAAAAAGGTACAAATGGTGGGGGTTCACATAGTCTTTTTAGCGACTACTAGGGTTGTCTTTAAGTTTACTCCCTCGCCAAAAGTTTCAATTGGTGTAGTGATTGTTACATGTACTAATTTTGCAGTATTACTATACATTGTATCGCTCCAGGAAGAATATCCTAAAATGGATATGATAAGCAACCTTCCCCCACAAATCATTGAAACCATTCTATGTCTTGTAACGATTAAAGAGGCCGCAAGAACAAGTATCCTCTCTAAAGAATGGAGGTACAAATGGACCAAAATTCCTAAACTTGTGATCAATCAAGGTACATTTTATACGCGTGACCAAACTTCCATTACGCAAGAATCTTTCAATGGTATAACCAAATTCTCTTGAACCACCAGGGTCCGATGCATGAGTTCTCCCTTTCTATAAAAGGAATTTACGCAGTTGACCGTAGGCTACCCTTATCTCTCTTACCGATGCATCAGTTAAAGGACCTATGTCTGCTTGGTTGTTATCTTCCTTCTGAACCAACATATGATGGTATTAGTAGCCTTACAAGATTAGACTTGATCGGTATAATAACCTCTACATAATTGCTTCTACATCTACTATCCAATTGTCCATTAATCAAGAGCTTGAGATTGGTAAGGTTTACTAAAATCAAATATCAATCCTCATGGCTTCATAATTAATATGAATGTTTTAAGTTTTTGCAGATCCTGTTACCAAGGCAGTTCCTAGGTTTTGATGAACTTCCCCTAATTAACCTATTAAACTGTTTGCCGGTGATTGAAAATTTAACCATTTCACTTCAAGGAATTATGGTAATATTATCAATATGGTATTTATTTTATTCAACTCGAGAATAAAACGTTTCGTGTAATTAATCTTTGTTTGGTTTACACTATGGTTTAAGTTTTCAGCTAAATGTGGAGCTCCACACAAGCTTCCAACAACATTAGTCAATCTCAAATACTTGTGTGTAAAATATTGGTGTTTCGTTGACGCATCTGATAATTTCTCTTCAATTGCTTTTATAATGAGAAGCTCCCCAAACTTAGAGAAACTGCATATTGAGGTAAATGACACAGGTCTATCCTATATCCTATATGTTTTGATCCATTTTTTTTGGTAAGAGTAACTTGCATCAGGGGTTCTTCTAGATCGCTCACAATTATGGAATTTCTCCCTCTTTTTACTAATTTTGATATACATTGTTTACTTTCACTTTTGTTCCCTCGACTAGGTAATTATTAATTAACTTCATTTTTTGCCCCTCAAGCATGTAATTAATATTAATTTTAGTCCCTAAAAGGTAAACGAAAGAACCACCAAATATAACTGTAATATAAAAGTCAAATCTTCTTCCTAGGGGGACCTTGTAAATAATAAGTATCGGTGAGTAACCAATTCTATAATTTTGAGAAAACCACACGAGCTTTTTATGCAATTTGCTCTTATAAAGGACACTGACACGAGAAATTCATTTGCTTCTTGTAGATGTCAAACTTTATGAATCTTATAAATCCCGAGGAAGGCTCCTTTACGGCTGAAAGTCATTCAGGTATTTTGCCAAAGCATTTGAAAGAATTAGAGATTACAAATTTGAGCAACATGAAGGGTGAGTTGGATTTAGTGAAGTTTCTCTTGGCAAAGTCACCTGCGCTGAAAAAGCTGAAGATATTAATCTATTACAAGGTTGATAAGGATGCCGAGTTTCAAATATCAAGAATGCTCTTAAGCTCCCCGCACGCTTCACTTGGGGTAGAAATCACTGTTTTGTTGTTGACCATTGAATAAATCGAGGACTCTTATGTGATAATATACTATTGTTTTGGCTGGATTAAATTTTATATACTATTTTGTTCTTAATGTGTAACATGTGGAGATAATGTTGTGTTTTACTTTAATGGCATGTCCGGAAAATCCTAGCGGGTGTTATGGTTAATTTGGTGAGTAATGGCATATTTCGTAATTGTTATACGGCGCTGTGATGTCTTTTTCCAAGCAAAATGCGTATGGATTTTCATAGGTGTCTAAAAATCAACATTATTTGATTTGCTGCATATGGTTGTTGAGTTTGAAGTTACTCTGTCTTTATTGAAGCGAGTTTGAGATCCATGCTATTAATTTGTTGTTATGTATGAATGATGGGAGATGCATCTAATGTAAACTGTTTTTATTGTGTTTCACAATCTTTCATTAGTTTTTCTTGCCTTTAAGTTGTCTGCAATTAAGTGATAATGATTCTTACTTTACGCAGAAAACCTTATACATGTTCATTCATACATTGTTATCCTAAATACTTAATCCATAACACAACTAATAAGCATATCAATAAGCATACACAAACCAAATAAGTTAAAGAAAGGAGAAAGAAGATAAAGAGAGAAAGTAGAGAGAAAGGAAGGATGGTTAGATTGCTAAATGAAACAAATGACAACCAACACCCTCCTAACATGCTAGGAGGGGTCTATTTATAGTCCAAGCTAAATGTTGGCATTAGGCTTTGTTTGCTTGGGCCAGGCTTGGCTTGTGTTGGGCTTTAGCCCAAAACATGGACAATATTAGCTTAAATTCCAAGCCCGTTAAACCCGTCTAGCCTATTACAATACAAGACTAATTGTGACTAAGACGACCGATAACATTTTTGTTTGACTTATATAAAAATAAGGCTAACAATCTCCCCCAATATTTAGGTCGACTTTTATCTCCCTAACGTTGACCTTCTTGTTCGACTGATCATTCTTGTTGGAGGATATCTTGATTTGACTTTTATTTCCCTCAATGTTGAAGATATGATTGGACTCTTAAGCTTTGCCTTTTTTGGTCTTGTCTTCGTCTTTTCTTGCTTGTAACGGCTTTGTTCATTCATGCTTTTGTAATCTTGATCTTGAGCCTTTGACTTTTGACTTTGAGTTCTTAAGATATTTAATCTTGCATCATTTCCTTGACTTGAATCATCTTGATTTGACTTTCTTGATCATCTTGTGCTTTTGACCGACATACTCATACTTGTATTGAAAGCTCGTAAACTCCTCTTCTTCATCACGACTAACAATCTCCCCTATATAATGTGACTAAGGCTAACAATTCCCAGAGGATGATTCATTGTTAGACTTTGAATATCTTTAATGATGAAAAAGTTCGTGAATATCAGAGTTGTTGAATTTGACATGAACTTGAGCTTTCTGACCGATTACTTTCTTGTTCAGCAGTAACAGTCTAGATGTAGAATGATTGACTTTTAAAGCTTGGGTATGAGCATGTGGTGATGAATCTGACTTAGCTGGAATGGGGCAGCAACACTGACGTTTGTATTTGCATTTGAATGTTAGTAATAAACATCAGATATGGACGAAATGTCTTTGTCATTCGTCGATTTTAGGTTATGATAACCAATGGTTCCCCATTTTATAGTATAAATACTATACCCGTGATCAGGTAGATTCAAAGAATCTCCTTTACAGGGTCCCAGCTCAAAGCGTAGGATCTTCTAACACAGATGTATTAGATTCACCATGCTTGCTTGTTCTCATTATCGGAACGTCTCAAAGTAAACAACACGATAAGAGTGAATCAGATAGTTACTATCTTTCTGGTTAAGTCGTCAATTCATTTACTGGACCAAAACAATATCCAGTTATCACAAGCTTGATTCATATAGAATCTTGCAAGTCACCTACCGAAGTGTTGTTTGATGAAACTAAAGAGTGTCACTCTGAATGTCTGGCAAGATCTCAAGGATAATGCGTAGGACTCTTTAATACCAAATGTTGTATATTGATGAACAACACATGTTATACATGAATTATGTCCTAATGAGACTTATAATTTGATATCTCTTGGCTTCAGACTCGATTTGTGCACTTTAGTTTTAGTACTCGGAGGCTGGAGCTGACTGCCACCTATTCAATATCAACAATCTCAGAGTGAGATGTCGATAGATAACATGTGTATCTCCGTGACAAATGAGACACGTTTCTTTTGAAAGAAACTCGAATGGCTGGGAAGGGTTGTGCATTGCATCACTGGTCCATGAGGGCTTTCTTCAACACCAACAATCATCTTTATGATTTTGATAGATTATGTATGATACCTGTTTCTGACTAAGTAATTGTGTGGGGGATTCTTTTTTTTCACCCTTTATCCATATATTTCTTTTTCATTCTTCAACCTCTTTAATGCTTACTAAGACGTCATCACAAACACCTTGTTGTGATTGTTCCTGATGGAGGCCCAAGTATTGAAGAACGGGCTGACTTGTTTTTAGAAGCCCAAGATCGTGTGAAGAAAATGGCTTCAGTAAAACAACCATAACTTTTGATCCGTAAGTCCGTTTCTAAGGCGCTTGGTCACTCAAATAAAAGGGAAAAACGAGGCGGGCGCAGCTGTAATCACCTTTTAGCTGGTTACGGATTTTTCGAGGCCCAAAACCATCGTTTACTATGAGTTATTTACATTTTTTTGTTTTTTTGATTTTTTGTTGGACTTGTTTTTGTTCTAGCTCACGGCCCATCTGTCTTTTTAGGCTTCATTTTAGTTTTGTGGGCCTATTTAAACAATATCCTGTAACCCTAGCCGGTCAGTTATTAGTTTTAATAAAAATAAACCATTGGCCGTTGTTTGCCAAGAATTTTTACCCTAATAATTGGTATTCAATCGAATCAAAGATTGTTGAAAGAATTGTTTCTGGTATTCGTAGAATCAACAGATCCAATTTGTTATTTTGCTTTTTAGTCTACATCAGTTCCAGTGTTAGCTCAATCTTAGTCGGTATTATTCCCGTCTCTCATTCTTCTCCAAATCATACCTAAAGACTTCTAATTCTATCTATGGAATGTCCATGGGTAGATCCTTCCGGTTTTGGTTGAATCATAGGACTTATACCTAACCTTAACCACCTTATGACTTCATCGACGTCGTGAGTTAATTGGTTGGTGGGTATAGAGATCGAACTATAAAACCTTTGATACATATATTTTGAAATACCCCCTACACATGTGCTCTAAGATTCGAAATCGTTTCTATATTACATTTTAATCACATTTTCTCTCCTTATTTAAAATATTAAATCTCTTAGTATTTGAAATACCAATTGATTAAAATTTATGATATGAAAAATTCCATGGGGAAAAAAATATACCACGATATTGCATGAGTATATTTTTCTGATAGCTCTTCTTCAACACGGTATGTGGGATACCACTAATTTTTAAAACTTGACATTACAAGGAAAAAAATGATATGACACCACAAATACGTTGAAGGCGGAGTGAGATGCCTGAGTGAACAATGTATATTATTAATTGACATTATGATTTCCATATTTTATTTTTACGAAATATTTTTGGATACATAAAATTAATATTTATGAGATGTACCCAAAATACATTAAAGGCTTTGGTTTTTAAAAGCCCCCCCTTAAAAATTGATCTATATAAATATTACAAGTTTAAAAAAAATTGATTCCACAATTTTTGGAAAAGTATGTGAGTAGAGAGTGTTGAACACATAATTTTGAAAGATACCACTTGTTATGCAAATGATTTGACATTTAAAGTTTTCTTGAAAAATTGTGTTCAATGATTTTGAATACCTGATAGAAGACTTCTCTTCCATTTTTAGAGTAAGCGGATTGAAGCGTACACTTCCCTATTACATTCGGGTCCGGTTACAGTCTGAAGTGAATGTAAGCCATTGTCATGAGCTCAAAACTTTTGAATGTTTTGAATATGAGCCCAAGACCCAAGAAATTTGACTTTCTCGTTGATATGATAAGTTATCTCAAAAGATACACTTTCCTTACAATTAGGTTCGAGTCATGTACTGAAATGTACATAAGTCATTGAGAAAATTAGAAATGACATGTTTTAAAATGTTTGAACTCTTGCTCAAACTTCATTTACACACCCGTGTCAATGTTAATCGACATTTCTAAGTACGTAAATGTTATCGATTCCAAGAGACATGTCGAGAAGATTCTTTTTGGTATTTTTGAAATTTTCTGATTTTGTATTTTGTTGTTCTAAGTTTTATATTTTTGTATTTTCTTTTTCTTTGTTTTATATTTTTGTATTTTGTTTTTCAAAAATATTTATAAATCAAAATAAAGAGAAAAATAAAAATATTTACAAACCGATGTTTGATAGATATCAAGCAGATTCGTTTGCCAGAACCTCCAGTTCATCTGGAGTCAAATATCTCATACCGAGTCGTTTGACGAGATAGATAAACCTTTTTTCGGGTAAGGCTTTAGTAAACAGGTCAGTATTAAGTTTCGATAAAGAATAATTCAACTATACCCTTTTTAACTTGTTCCTTTATGAAGTGATATCTGACATTAATGTGCTTGGCATGGAAATACTGGACTGGATTGCACGAGATGGCTATGGCTGATTGTGAATCACAATACATAGGTATTTTATCAAAGTGAAAACCATAATTTGTGAGCTGAGTTCTTAGCCAGAGAACTTGAGCACAACACGCAGATAGAGACACATACTCGGCTTTTGCTGAATACATTGAAGTGCAATCCTGTTTCTTTGATGACCAGCTAACTAGCTTTTCACCACCTAGAAATTATATGCCACCAGATGTGCTCTTACATGAATCGAGACAGCTCGCGTGATCCGAATCTAAAAAAGCAGTTAGTTCCAAACTGGTGTCCTTCGGATACCATAGTCCCATGTTAATGGTATTCTTAAGGTACCGAAAGATCCATTTAACCTCCTTGAAGTCTTCTCAGTTGGTCTCGCTTGATATCAAGAACAATAACATGTTGCATGTACAATATCCGATCTACTTGCTATTAAGTACATGAGTGCTCCGATCATGCTAAGATATTTCATTTGGTCAACAAGAGTTCCACTCAGATCAACATCTAGAGGTTTAGTAGCCATTGAAGTACCAATGCTATCACATGAGGTCATACCATGCTTTTTAAGTATCTCTTGAGCATACTTAGCTTGGTTTATAAAGATAACATGTAGGGATTGGTGAATCTGAATTCCTAGAAAGAATTTCACCCCCCCCATGATAGACATTTCAATCTTATTGTGCATTAGTTTTTCAAAAATATTGGAAAGTTTTGGGTTCGTAGAACCAAAAATTATGTCATCAATGTAAATTTGCACAAGCAATATGTCTTCCCTATTTTAGTAATGAACAGAGTTGGATCAATAGAACCTTTTGAAAATCCTTTAGATACAGGAAGTTGGATAGTTTATCGTACCACGCTCTTGGAGCTTGCTAGAGTCCATATAATGCCTTTTTGAGACGGTAGACTTTGTCAGGATGATGTGGATCTACCAATCCGTCTAGCTGATTGACGTACACTTCTTCCTTCAGAGGACTGTTAAGAAATGTTGTCTTGACGTCCATCTGGTATACTGGAAATGATTTGTGAGCAGCATACGCAACGAATAACCCGACTGCTTCCAATCGAGCAACTGGAGCAAATGACTCTTCGAAGTCGATTCCTTCCTGCTGGCTGTATCCCTTAGCTACAAGATGAGCTTTGTTGCGAATTACAGTATTCTCCTCATCATGTTTGTTTTTCCAGAGCCACTTCATGTTAATGACATTTTTGCAGAGTGGTTTGTTGACTAATTCCCATACATCTAATTAATCAAACTGGTGAAGTTCTTCCTGCATTGCTTCAATCCATGCAGAATCAGCCATGGCTTCCTTGATGTTCTTAGGTTCGGTTCTACTCACGCTAAGTGCAAACATACACATTTTGCCATCTGTTTCTTGCTGACGTCTTGTTCTAATTGATTGAGAAGGATTTCCAATAACTTGTTCTAACAGATGATCTTTTGTCCAACAATGTTCTGAAGGATGTCGTTGATAGAATGTATGCATGTTTAACGAATCAAATATCGAGAAGATGTCTCCCTTTGTTCATGTATCGATATACTAAAGATGTTGATAAATTCATCTTTTTCAGCTTGTGCATTTTGTTTTTGAGTTTCTGCTTGATTAATGTTCTCAGTAGCAGTGACAGTTGGTGCTTGAGTTGGTGCTTGACTTGTAGTTACAGGTGTTGTTTGAATGTTCAATGGAGGTGTATCTGCAGCAACGGTTATTGAAGTAGATAGAGTTTTGTTGTGTTGTTGACGTTGATCAGGTGCATCAGCAGCAGTTACAGCGGAAGACTTCGACACAGCTATAGTAGTTCCATTGAGTAATTCATCGAACATCGGACTAAATAGCAAATCCAGCTCATTTGACGTTGTTACTATCTCATCTGATTGAGGAATAGTTTCTTGACTTTGGGGACCGAGACTTAAATTGTCTTGTTCAAGTGCCATTGTTGGACATTGTGGAATGGGATTAGAACTGACGTGACGCAATATGAGGTAATTCATCAAAGTTAACATGAATGGTTTCAACTATCACTCTTGTTCTCTTGTTATATACCCTGTAAGCTCTTGACTGAGTAGAATACCTTATAAAAATAAATGCATCACCTTTTTCTTTCATCTTGTCAAGATTTTCACCATCTCTGACAATGTAACATAACGAGCCAAAAATGTAAAGGAATTTGATAGACGGTTTTTGGCCGTTGATGATGTGATAAGGAGTTTTCTCATGTCGAGGAATTATGAGTGAACGGTTTTGAGTAAAACATGTTGTGGCAATTGCTTCAGCCCAAAAGAACAAAGGAACTTTAGCGATGCTTAGCATTGTTCGAGCACCCTCAACAATAGTACGGTTTCGTCTTTTGACAATGCCATTTTGTTCAGGTGTTCGAGCAGTTGACGTTTGGTGTTCAATCCCTTCTTGAGCAAAGTATACATGATGAGTTTTATTTAAAGATTCCGTGCCTTTGTTGATTTGAACTGTTCTAACTTAAGCATGAAGTCCTCTTCGAACAAATTTGAGGAAATCGATGAGAACTTCAGGTGTTTCGTCTTTGGATCTCAAGAAGTGAGTCCAAGTATATCTTAAATAGTCATCAACAATTACTAGCACATATTTCTTACCATTAAAGCTTTCTATCCTCATGGGTCCCCATAAGTCTATGTGTAGAATTTGTAAATGTCTCTTTGAGCTTGGGGTAGTTTTAGTCTTGAAGGACTTACGTTTTGCTTTCCCCAACTCACAAGAGGAACCAAGATGATCTTTGACGAATTTCAATTTGGGAAGGCCAATCACAATATCATACTTCAAAAGCAAGTTGATGGTATCAAAGTTTAGATGTGAAAGACGACGATGCCATAACCATGCTTGAGACGATGAAGCTTTAGCAAGTTGATGGTATCAAAGTTTAGATGTGAAAGATGACGATGAAGCTTTAGCCGTTAAGAAAATTAGATTTGATTCTTTTTGTTTCCAAACTTTGTCATTATTAAGTTGTTCTTGACTTTGCTGTAAAGCAAATTCAAGATTAATTGAATGTTGTTCAAGTTCAAAAAATCTTTTTGACAATTCATTGAAAGATTTGTTATTGACATTTTTCGTTCTTTTTGAAAGCTCTTTTTCAAGACGTTCACATTTAACTACTTGGTCCACATAATCACATTGTAAGTCAATGAATTCATCAAGGGTTGTATATACACCAAGTATATCATTCATGTGATCAGCATAATAATATTCTCTGGAAAGTCGGTCGATTTCATTCAAAAACTGTGTTTTTTAAGTTTCCAGTTGAGATTTAAGAGAGTCTACTTCAGTTACAATAGAATTAAAGTATCTCAAATCAGCAACCATTTCCTCTTTCAAACAAAAGTGAAATTTTTCTATGTCAGCATTGATTTTTCGAATTTGGGGACAAAAATTTCCTTCGATTGTATTTTGAATGAACGGATCTATATGACCAATGTAACAATCCGCTTTTTCACGTCATTTTACGTCAATAAATATTCAACTATTTATTTTAAAATTTTACGCGTTCACTTTTAAATTTCAACGTTTAGTTAAATCGCATAAACTAAAAATCAACAATCAACGTAAATCGACATACAAATAAAAGTTTTCGTCAAACAAGTGTTATATTATTTTTACGAAGATAATTTATAACTTTTCATATTTTATTTGTATCGGTTACGAAAAACGTTTACGTTTCACAATAAAATACATTTATGCATTCACGGAAGCACCAATACCTATCTATACTTCAATAAATACCCACTTTTATACCCAATACCCAAAAATTATATAATCTCTTATATATATACTACTATGGCCGGTTATACACTCAAAACCAACACAAAATAATTATCAAATTTAGCTCCTAATATTACCATGTGCTTAAGTACTACATCCTTACACAATGTCATCTCTACTTATGCACAAGCATAGGGAGGAGGAGAGTACATGTACTTCTTGTCCCTAAACCACTACTTAATCCATAGATTTGGCTAAATGATATTAAAATATTTTGAGTATAAATACTAGCCTAATGCAAGACTTATTTCACACTCTTATTTCTTACAAAATTCAAACTTATTCTCTTGTTTCTTCTCTCCCAACTCACGGCTCAATATAGCCCTCCCAAATAATTCATAGTTTTGATTCTAGCAAGATTACAAGTATTCAAGATTGTTTAAGGTTGATATCTAAGATAAATCAAGGCTATTTCAAGACTTGGATTTTATAGGATCTAGGGTTTCCAAGAAGTGAGACTAGAGTTTTAATAAGGATTTTGGGTTGAAGATCTATACTAGGTTGTGTTCATTTCTCCATTCATCCATAAGTCTAACAAAATCCATACACTTTCAGTTAATTACTTCATTTACATACTTACATATTTGTTTATATTGTTTATTATTCACCACCTAGCACATAAGTGAAGGGTCTAGTCGTTACACCACAGTATAGTATAGTTGAGGATGGGTTAGTAGTAGCGGTGGTTACAGTAGAGAGGGTGGCAGAGTCTACAAGTAGAGGCTCTTGGGTGGAGTTGGAGGGTGGTGAGACGTGGTGAGAGATCAATGGGATTGCTATAGTGGTGAGTCACACAACTTGTGTGAAACAATTCAGTTTACAATTGGGTGGAGATATAGGTAATTTGGCGCTTTATAGTGGAGGAGTATGGAGTCTTCTGGGGTTGTGTGATGACACTGGTAGAGAGTGAGCACAAAGGGCGAGGGGCATATATCTACAGTTAGTATTTGGGGGGATAGTGTGTGTATGTAGATGAAGAACACAATTGGATTATGTGGGTAGCAGGGGGGTCTAGTGTCTGATTTAGCGGGAAGGTAGGGACGTTTACTTTATATGCACGTGGAGTGGGATTGGGATGGATGATTAGGGGTCATTGTGGGGGGGGAGGTTGTGAAAGTCATTTTGGTACACACATGAAGGGATTGGTGGAGATACATTCAGTACACTATGTGATATGATGACGAGTGTTTGACAGTGGGGTTGGTGTGACAATGTCAGTCTCTTGGACACATGTGTTCTACTAATGTTAGGGAGGGATATAAGAGATATGTGATAGTGTAGATGGTATAGGTGAAGTCGTCTCTCTCTTGCACCATTAGATTGGAGTACGAGGTACAAGATTGGTGGAGAGCGGGGCACAGAGATAGATCACACGTCATTAGGGGTCAGAGAGGTATAGTATACGGAGTTGAGAGGTTTGGAGTAGGTTTAGCAGTAGTTAAGAGTATGTCCTGGGGAGATTCTGTATTAGTTGTAGTGGGATGGGCAGAGGTGACATTGATCTTAGCAGTCTGATGGGTGATATATCACTCTCTAAGCAGGGACTACACACGAAGTGTAGACACAGGTACTTCTTATCTAGTCTCTCGAGAGGACATTGTGAGTGTGAGACATTGTTCTGTGGTGTATCTTCAGAGAGGATAGATATGTATGGTGGGGGTGATAGATAGTGTGCGGTGACACAGGAGTCACAGACTAGGATGGTCTCTTAGGAGAAATGAGGTGAGGTATTGACTCTCTATGTGAGAAGATGTGAGAGTCTCTCTTATAGTGGAGGAGATCATATATTTAGTGATGGGACATAAGCTGTATTTGTGAGTGGGACACACGAGTGATTATGACGTATGATTAGACGTGGGCTTAGGATCTGTCAGAGTGATGGGTGTATGGGGGGGGGGTGGGGGGGGAGTGATCGAGGTGGTGAGGTGTTGTGACACGGTCTTATGCATGGGAGTGTGAGTACTATGAGATACACATTTTTATGGGTGCGAGCGTCAGGATTGTTAGACTACTATCTGTAGAGAGCACACTATGTATGAATGACGTGATGGGAGTGTGAATGTGGAGGTGGATATGAGATTGTAGAGAGTAGTGACAGATTACATCGATGTGTATCTTATGTAGGCTGTAGTTGGGGGACGAATGAGAGACAACTCATCTGTGGTGTATGAGTGATGACAGGACACTATTGTGATGAGAACACAGACGGAGAGATCTTAGATATGATTTGTGTGTGATAGTTAAGGATAGATTTCTCTAGATAGATTATCATGGATGAGCATTACGACTACACACCGTATCTAACAGTAGGGAGGGTAGTGGCACGTGACATGAAGTGTGGTGTGAGAAACAAGGGTGTGTGGAGATATTTGAGGTAGTTTGTTGTAGCGAGTGTGGAAGGTGGAATATGTGAGGGGTTTGTGGGGGTGAATGTTTTGTGGGAGTAGGGTGTAGGTTGGTTATGGTGTGTGTGGTTGGTGGTATTGGGTTGGTAGTTGTTGGGATGGGGTGGTTGTGTGTGTGGGATATGAGAAGTTGTTTGTTAAAAAGAATTTAGGAAAGGGTGGGGGTTTGTGTTGATGGGGGTTGAGATTTTGGGAGGGGGAGGAAGGGAGAGAGAGTGTTTATATATATGAGAAAAGGAGATAGAGTATGATTTGTTGTGGAAGGGGAGTGGGAGGGGTAAGAAGGTAAGGTGATGGGGGTGTGGAGGTGTTGTATGGTGTGGGTTATGTTTGTGGGTTTTGGAGAGGAGATAAGTTGGGGTGGGGAGGTGATGGGAGGAGGTGTTGGGGTAGATGGGATGGTATGGGGGGGAGGGGTGGTTTGGGGATGTGGGTGGGGGTTGGGGGATTGGTTGTTGTGAGGATTATTAGTGGGGGTTGGTGTGGGTGGGGGTGGGGTGGGTGGGTAGTGGGTTGTGGGATGATGTATGGTCTTAGATTGTATGGTTTTATATTAGGGGTGTTGGTAATGGGGTGGATTGATGAGTTATGATGTATTTTGTGTTTTGAATTATGTTGTGGAATGGGTGTGTATTGAGGTGTGGTTTGTGGTTATGGGGAAGGGGTCGGGGGGGTAGGTAAGGTTTAGGGATGGTAATGTGAAGGTGGATGTTATGGGGTTGGGGGGGAATGTTAGGTAGGGTTGGGTAGAATGTGTGTTATTGTGAGTATTTGTTGTATGTTGGGTGGATTAGTGATAGAGGGGGAGAGGGTGTAGAAATGGGATGAATTGGGTTAGGTGTTTTAGATAAATTTATTAATGAAAAAGATAAGTGGAAGATGGGGGATTGCGTAGGGTTCCTTTTATACACCAAGGAAACCCTAATGGGCTTACAAAATGCGTTAAGTGATCATGCATATCTATTCCTAAAATATCTCATGCATATCACTTAAGCAGTACTATCTATATATGCTAGCAGTACTAACTTACTACTAACAGTACTAACTCTACTACCAGTATTAACATATATACTGGCAGTACTAACTATTTATAACTAACAGTATTAACTACTTAGTCTATTTTCTTAAATCTTTACCATTCTTCACCAGCAGCACTAAGTAGAACTAGCAGTAGTAACTTGTATAAGTAGCAGCACTAAGTTGTAGAAACTTCTAAAACCCAACAAAATTGATGAGAACTTTTGGTGTTTCGTCTTTGGATCTCAAGAAGCGAGTGCAGGTATATCTTGAATAATCATCAACAATTACCAACACATATTTCTTATCATTAAATTTTTCTACCCTCATGGGACCACATAAGTCCATATGTAGAATTTGTAACCGTCTCTTTGAGCTTGGGGTAGTTTTAGTCTTGAAAGACTTCATTTTGCTTTTCCCAACTCACAAGAAGAACAAAGATGATATTTGACGAATTTCAATTTGGGAAGGCCAGTCACAATATCATACTTTAAAACCAAGTTGATGGTATCAAAGTTTAGATGTGAAAGATAACGATGCCATAACCATGCTTGTGACGATGAAGCTTTAGCCATTAAGCAAATTGGATTGGGAGTAGATGTGTCTTGAAGAGTGATGGAGTAAAGATATGTGCCACAAGAACCTGTGAGAAGATCATTTCCCTTCAAATCACTGATATAACATGTAGACTTCCGAAAAGCAACTTCTAAATCCGCATCACAGAATTGACCAACGAAGAATAAATTGTGATTCAGCTCATCGACGTAATAAACTCTTTTGATAGTGATATTTCCTTGAACCATCTCTCCATAACCAAGAATCGGTGCAATTTGATCATTTCCAAACTTCACCGTACCCAGAAATTTCTCCACAAAATTACTTAGAAGCTTGAGATTTCCCATCATAAATTCGACGATGAATAGAATTATCTCTACAAGCTACAAAAGAATTAGAAGACGATGGAGTATTTGATACAGTGGATTTCCTAAGAGTCGTGGGTTCTGAAATATTAGTAGTTCCAAATTTAGTTCCTAGAGTCATACAAACATTTGGTTTAACATTCATTATACTAGTATTAGGTTTCCATTCGTATCCTGGTGGTGTGATCTTAGAGTACCACCATGTGGAGATCGATTTGCCCATCTAGGATTAGTTTTACAAACAACATTAATAAGCACAACGGAAATTATAAAGAACAGTAATGTTGTTAAACAAGGTTTTACTACTAAACATTTAGGCCTTCATTAATTTGATTAGAATAAATGGTTACAAACTATAACAAGGATCCACAATCCTTAAGACTAATATACTATCTATTAGCTAACTAACTAACTACTAAACGTGTACACACACACGCTTTTGCTAGACTCTCATTGGAGAGATCTAACTATGATGGATATCTAAAACAAACGCCTCTAATACCCTTTATATAGAGGGTTTACAAGAAAACCTAGCTTACATAGGAAGCTAACTTAATATTTCACATTAAGTCCTTGTTGTTTCATCTTTCTTCAATTTTGCATATTTAGTTTTGTAATCATCAAATCTCAGATCCCAACAATCTTCCCCTATTTGATATTACAAAACAATCTTCATGAATGAAACAACCTTCAATGCTTCCCTTGACTTAAGATCTTCTTGAACATGTCACCACACATAATAAGCTGCAAACTATATCTCTTGTAGTCTTCTTCCCCTTTTTGTAATCATCTAATAGGGGTCTTCTTATAGATATGCAACTTGTAAACACTTCCCCTCAAGTGGTGCATGTAGATGGTTAAACATTTAATCAACAAGCTTCCCCTAAAACTAATATGTTTACCATCTCTTGAATCTTGAACTCTGTAGGCTCTATGTAGTGATCACTGATGAAGAAAACTGAGTATAACGAATTTGATGAAGAAGTAGAATCTCCTAAACTTGTGTCTTATGTCTTGCACTATCCACGTGACGTCGAACTTATAAATAAATCTATAAAATATAAGTAGACCGCAACCTCTTGACAAAAACCTCATCTTCTATAAGACACATACTAAGTGATAGCAAATGTGAGCAATGAGCACCATAAGAAAAATCACACACCTTTGCTAGATTTTGACAAGTCTTCGTCACACCATTGTAAGCACGAACAAGTTATCTTTAAAGTCAATGTCCTGCTATAAACATGACTTTAAGATATGATAAGAACACGCATCTGTGAAACACAACTACAACATCAAATAAGTGATAATCAAATGTATTCGTAATCACATCTTCAAATAATCTCCAAAACGAGCCATAAAATAAATAGGAATAAACTATTGTGAACAATAGTTCCATTCGAGATCCAAACGTGTCTGTTGTCCAACATCGGACAAAACTAGCAGTAGAAACCATCTAACCCAGCAGTACAAACTGAGTTATGCTAGCAGTATCAACATCCAAAGTAATTAGCAACGCTTTTTCTGTCAGAAGGCTGTCACTAATCCGTCACAAAACTAATGACTCCTTCCTCCCAAAACTGTTAGCAATACTTTTTCTGTCCCTAAACTGTTGCTAATTTGTCACTAATTCCAGCAGCATAAACATTCAGCGAGCAGCACTAATTGTAGATACGAGTAGCATTAAATTTTAAATATCATACAGCCCAAATTAATTCAGCAGCCCATAAAAATCACCTCCAATGGGCTTCCAACACGCTCTATGAACAGCAGTATTAACACTCTCCATCACTCAACATATACTAAACCAAAATAACCACCAGCAGTACTAAAAATATAACCAGCAGTATTAATTCTTTGTGGGCAGCATTAACCTTCCATTCTGGCAGCACAAACTAAAAACTCACTACTGTTGTACTCACGAACCAGCGAGCAATAGACTAGCAGTACAAAGTTCATGATAGCAATATTAATTAAATACCCCTAAAAATCAGGAACTTCCAAATCACACGTTCTGATAATACACACGACCAATGATCATACAAGTGCATTAATGGAACAAATATATCCCTAAAACTACGGAGACCATTACCATGACACATTCCAAAATAAAAACAAATCAATATGCATAATCATACCCCATACCAATCTGCCTGTGATAACTTCCAGAACGCTACCACCATTTATAGGAACTCAAAACTGCTTCCATCATCTACGCAGCCTATAATCACGAACAAAAATACCTTCTGTTTATTCTTCTTGAAGAATCAAAGACAACCTGCTGCTATCCAGAAACCCAACATTCATCGTTAAACCTGATGTACCTGCTACTAGTATAAACCATTGACCAGGAAACCCACATCATAGATCATGACTTGATATTTCTTTTATTGAGTCCCAAAGCAGTATTAATGACCACAAATAAACCAACATCTAATGTATTGAATAAAACCTTTTTAGGGTTTTGGTTTATTTATTGAGTAAAGACATCACAATCATAAACAACAGCTTCATTCAACCAAACAAACATATAGTCTGCTGTTGACCATTCCATATCAAGAATGTAATTCAAGAAACACTAATCTGCTACATCAAAACCCTAGTAGACCCTTAAATTATCAAAAACTTCAATACCTGCTATTTTGTTGCTTTAATATCTGCTATTACAGATTAGGTTTGAAATCCCTAATCTGTTGTTTCTTTGATTCTCCTGATAAAATCATAACCATGATCCTAAGTCACAACCTGCTTATGTTACAATAGAATTAGGGTTTATGAGAACCCTAATCTTCATTCTTTTCTTCAAGCAGCAACAACATCATCATTTTCTGGTTTTATGTAAATTAGGGTTTGGGAAAAACCCTAATACCACCGAATCTACTTGTTCACTTAAAAACAGAAAATAAATATGAAACTAAAAACCTTGTGATCCTAGATATCAAGAGCAACCTGTTCTGATACCATTTATGGAGATTGATTTGCCCATCTAGGATTAGTTTTACAAACAACATTAATAAGCACAGCGGAAATTATAAAGAACAATAATGTTGTTAAACAAGGTTTTACTACTAAACATTCAGGCCTTCATTAATTTGATCAGAATAAATGGTTACTAACTGTAACAAGGATCCACGATCATTGAGGCTAATATACTATCTATTAGCTAACCAACTAACTACTAAACGTGTACACACACACACTTTTGCTAAACTCTCATTGGATAGATCTAACTATGATGGATATCTAAAACAGACACCTCTAATACCCTTTATATAGAGGGTTTACAAGAAAACCTAGCTTACATAGGAAGCTAACTTAATATTTCACATTAAGTCCTTGTTGTTTCATCTTTCTTCAATTTTGTATATTTAGTTTTGTAATCATCAAATCTCATATCCTAACACACCATTTACATGTCTTACTAATCTGCTCATATTGCTTCCTAATTATGCTTCTAGGTTCTTGGTTAGTGGATTTTGCAGCAATTGTTCTCTTAAACGGTGTTGCAACAAATTGGTTCACAGTTTGTTTGGGTTCTCTAGTACTAATAGGCACAAATATTAGTTGTTTAGTCCTACAATTCACGCCATTAATATAATGAAGAACACACATATCATAATTGTCATTCAGCATACATTTTCCATAAGTAACACAAAAAAAGTTTACATTCGAGGTCTTAGCATTCCAACTGTCATTACACGCAGTTACAAACGTTTTATTATTAGAAAACTTAAAATTCCTACGGTGGTCTTCTACTTGTTGCTTCTTCCCTTGACTATTGTTATGCAAGACTCTATCTTCTAATCGATTACTCTTAAGCTGTGGTCTGCTAACACTAGTAGTGAGAACTACTCATGTAGATAAAGACACGCATTTGTTAGTTTTCCTAATGTCTTGAGGCAACTGTGGTGTTTAAGTTTGATTAGGCTTTGTGTATACTTTATACATTCCGGGTGCAATCACATTTGTGTTCTTTAAAATTGACTTCAAATTCTGAGGTAAAATCTGTGTAGTGAGTGGATTTAAAATATCATTGGACACATTATTTATGGCTACTGACTTTGACTTTGAAAAATCTTTCTTTGCAAGTGAATCTAAAAAAGTAGCCGGTTTACCTAAAATTGATTATCTTTGACTTTTAAAAGAATTCGATTGTCGAATAACCGATGATTTTTCAAACTTAATTTCCATAGATTTTCCTTTCATTTTTTCAATAAGTTTCTTCAACTCACTTATTGCAATGTCTTTGTCTTGTAATTGAGCTTTCAGATCTTGAATTTCAAAATATTTGACATTTAATTCTCGAAATGAATTTGATTCTTGTTGTTTCCAATCTTTATCATTTTTAATCTGCTCTTAACTTTGCGGTAAAGCGAGTTCAAGATTAATTGAATGTTGTTCAAGTTTAGAAAATCTTTATGACAATTCATTGAAAGATTTGTTATTGACATTATTCGTTCTTTTTTAAAGCTCTTTTTCAAGACGTTCACATTTAACTACTTGGTCCACATAATCACATTGTAAGTCATTGAATTCATCAAGGGTTGTATATACACCAAGTATAGCATTCATGTGATCAGCATAATAATATTCCTTGGAAAGTCGGTCGATTTCATTTAAAAATTGTGTTTTTTGAGTTTCCAGTTGAGATTTGAGAGAGTCTACTTCATTTTCAAGAGAATTAAAGTATCTCAAATCAGCAACCATTTCCTCTTTCAAACACAAGTGAAAATTTTCTAAATCAGCATTGATTTTTCGAATTTAGGGACAAAAATTTCCTTCGATTGTATTTTAAATGAACGGATCTCTGTGACCAAAGTATGTCCGTTTAGCAATTGTATGTTTGCATCGTTCCACTCCATCAAAAATCATGTCAACACTACTTTTAATTTGAAAAGTTCTTTAGAGCTTTTACACTTTCGATCCCACAGAATGGATTCATCCATCCGTTTTTCTAACAAAGTTGTAGAAAACTAGAAGGGGGGTTAAATAGTTTACCGCTTTTTAAATTATTGTTATGTTTGTTTATAAAAACTTAGATTCGACTTTATGTGATCTCAATATAAGCACAATATAAACAATACAACTAAGTAAATAAATGACAAGTAAATATGAAAGACAAGAGATAAGAGTTAAAAAGATCAAACCACAACACATGGATTTATAGTGGTTCGGTAACGAAACACCTCGTCGCCTTACTCCACTCCTCGAGCACCAAACTCGAGAGTTTTCTTTACTATGTCAACAAACTCCCTTTAGGCAGAGAAAACCGTACACAACTTAACTTACACCAATTTCCAACACTAAGCAAAATGTCGAGTTCTAATCCAAGCTAGAACCAATCTATCACAACTTCTAATCACACTACTTCTCACCAATTCACACATTTGCTTCTCTTCACAACTTCTCTCCACTTCACAACTTCTCTTGACTTCACAACTTCACTTCGCCAAGACACTACTATGATCACTACACTCTAGCACTACTTACTGTGATCACTACGATCTAACTATACTTTCAATGATCACAAATGATTTACAAGATCTAACACAACTTCACAACTACACCAACTAAATTATAACACTTCTTAACTTGATGACAAGAAGTATTCTTCTCTTGCACTTGAGGAATTAAGCTTGGATCACTTGGAAACAAAGCTTTATGATTAAATAATCAGAGGAATGAAAGGAGAGTATAAACTGATTTAGAACAGAAAGAAAGTGTGTGCAAAAGGTGAGAAAATCAGTGGGGAATAGTCTAGTATTTATAGGCAAACTGAGTTGCCTTTTTGTCTGGGCGATCCCCTTAAATAGGGTGCCGGTCCCTTTAATAATTAAAGAGACCTCCCTTATAATTAAGGGGGCCGCCCAGGCAGACGCTCCCTTTTTTGTCTTTTCTGGGGGAGATGTTTTCTAGAACATTTCTAGCCGTTTTTAGTTAGAAAATTTGAATTCAAAATATTTATTTTGAATAAAATATTTCTTTTAAATCTAAAAATGTTTTGTAAAAATGTGACGTTGAATAAAACTTCATTTGTTCATAAAATGCATTAAGCATTTATTTATTCATACCTTTAAGTGATTAAATTTTCGAAATGAAATTTACTACTAATTACTTGTTTACGAATAATTTTTTATTAATCGTTTTTACATTTTGTGATTATCAAAACGTAGAGAG
>BQNB010073295.1:0-13569 GCA_026074375.1 Tanacetum coccineum
TTTCAATCAAAGGTATTTTGCAACAATAAGTGTAGGGGAATTTATCCGGCTTTTGAGCCAAGTTCAAGCATGTTTAATAATTTGTTTAGATTAATTCGCGTCATATGATTGAATTGTGAAATCTCAGGTTTTATGTAGCTATTTGTATAGGAATTAACTTATGGAATCAAGTATAGGAAATTTTTCATCAAAAACAAAAATTTTGTTTTCACATAACGTGGAGATGGCATCACGATTAACACGCGACGCCGTCACCACAACACCTGTGACAGGGTTACACCAACCCCGACGGTGTCAAAAGTCTAGAAAACTTAATTTTTTTAATTATTTTTGAAAATAAAACTTGTACAACATTTAAAATATGTAATATTCTTTTATAAACCTGCATCAAACCATGAATCTAACAATTCTCTCATCCTATCTTTACTATTTTATCGAGTCGAACCCTAAATTCACATTGTATATTTGGTAAAACGCACATTTTATGCTTGATATAGTTGTCTTTGTCTTTGATTACAGGTTATATTTGATGAGAAGAAGCTTGGAAGTTCTTAGGAAGCTCCATTAGACGATTCTTAGATGACGATTTAACCAGTTATCGCATGTTTCTTCTCCATTATTGAGCAAACCAGGGGAGTACTAGTTTCTTTTCCTTGTTTTATTTTCCCTTTATCTGTTTTTACGAGTGCTTCTAGAGAACATTGGGAACAATGTTCAAAATAAGTGTAGGGGGAAATAAGCCTTAGAAACTATTCTTTCATTTGTCATTTGCTTTGTCCTTAAAATGATGGGTAATATATCAAAACATAACATAAGAAGGTGATTTTTACCCAAATTCAAATTTTTTTATGACACATACTGACGAAAACTAAGTATTAATAGAGTCTCATGGATAAGAATTTATATGACTAGCACAAAACCCTCAAAATTCCACCCCCATAATGTGAGGTTCGCCCTTAGATCTTTAAGAATTCAGGTACCCATCATTAGTAACCCAAGATGATTTTATCTTTACCCGGTTTGAGTTAAGGTTGATCTGTAGGCGTGCATGTCTATTCCTTCATTACGGCCATGTATACATTTCCTTGTCACCTTTTCTAGAATGTCTGGTGTTAGTAAAATTCATATGAGTGTACCGGTAGTATATTAAATTCTAGAACTTGTTTTTGTGATGCATTCTGAGACCGCATAGTAAGTATTAGGATTTGCTTGATAAGAGGCATTAGGATTAACCCTTGTTTTAAACCTGTAATTATTATGATGGTCTCTCGAATCAATATTCCCACACCCTTATCATTGCACTGCATTTTTAGTCGCAGTTACCCCTAGTAGAACCCTTCCGAGCATATCCTTCTCTTTCACGTTCTCGTAATTTTCTGGTTATCTTGACTATTAATGAAAGGGCATTGTCACCCTTAAACCTTTCATTACACCAAAAAGCCTTAGGCTTCTTATATGTACTCATTTTAAGTACATTATGGTGTTTAACCCAACGTTACTTATTTGAGTACCACGGTTGCATAAGTCCTTTCCTGTAAATTACATTTTTGGGACGATTAGGATTCATAGTAGTATTTATTTCGCGAAAAGAATGGGGGAAAAAGTTAAGTCAATACCCCCATATGTTTGTCAAATGATCTCCATGTTATTTTGATCCACCTCAATACGGGTCATTAGTTAGATTGTAAATTTCGAGCAAGTAAAAGCTCAAGTGTAGGGGTATGTATTATAAACCCCATGTGATGTATTATGTTATTCAATATATATATATATATATATATATATATATATATATATATATATATATATATATATATATATATATATATATATATAAGAAAAAGAAAGAGATTGATGTAGAGTTGTGTAGAGTTTGTATATCTTCGTCCAAGTCTTGGCTTAGCAATCAAACCAGTATGTATTTGCGTAAATAATTAGCTAACCCTTCCACTCCAAATTCACCCAAAGCCACCCAAATGTATCCCATCCATTTCCGTTTCCCTTATATGTTATCTTACACCTACACCCCACAACCCTTTAAAAGACCTCTTAGATAGTAATGAATAATGCTTGCACCTAGCGGTGGAGTTTTGATCCTTTACCAAGCATATGGTAATTATATGCTATGACATGTAATGAGTGTTGATTTTCTGTTTCCCCCATATGTTATAATTCATTATACAACCGAGTGAAAGAGAGAATCCCAAACACTTATGTGAGGTGCTAGTATATATTTTCTGTGCTTTTAATTACGAGGTCTAGAAGGTTGTGTTGTAGAATATTTTTAAAGAGTATGTAAAATGACCCCTCATATTGTTATTGTCTAGATAGAAAAGCCCATTTGCTTGAGGACAAGCAAATCCCAAGTGTAGGGGTATTTGATGAGGTTTCATTTTATACACTTTTTCAGGGTCGTTTAACCCTATAAATCGTATGTGTATGCCCAAAATAGGTAATTAATCATTCCTTTTTAGGTATTTCTCATTTGGAAGACATTTGGAAGATTTACACATGGCTTGGGCTCATTTGGAGAAGAAACGGACAAGATAACGGACCAACACCAAGACTCTTAAAGATTTGTGCTCACAGAGCCTGGAGACGGCGTCACAAGCTATACACGACGCCTTCACAACCCATAAAGTAATGGCGTCACAACATTTCATGACGGAATCAGCCCGCACCGACTCACACGCAGATCTAGAAGATTCTACTCAAGACTGCGTCACGGCTAAAACGCGATGCCGTCGCGTCATTTTTCTTATATATACAAATCCGAATTTAGGGTTTTGAGTGTGTAACTTTAGAATAAAAAGAGGGTACGAACCCTAGTTCGTTTAACAATTGTAAGAGACGATTTTAGGGCCTAAAATCCCTATTATACGTCTTCCAATTCATGTTTTAATCAAGTAATGTTTACTTAATCATTCAATATGTCTATGTGTTGTGTGATTATTTATTGTTCTTGCTTAATCTTTAACATGCTTGGCTAAACCTATTATTGTGTTTGTTTATGATTGTATGAAACCTAGAATGTAGATCTTAGTGATGTTGCTTCTTGTGATGGATGTGCATGTTAGGTCTTAGAAAACCAGCTTTTGTCTGTATCGCTGTTTATATGTCTAGGAAAACATGATTGTGTAGAAAGGATACCATCGGGTAACAGTCTTAATACTACCTTGCCCCCTAATATGGTTGATCCACTCTTAATATATATCACATGCACTTAGTGTACTCTTAGGGGGCTTGTAATAGTCTTCATACTACCTTACAGGTGCGTTGCTCTAACGCGATACTAAGTAGACGGCGGGTTTGTGTAATTTATTCATGACTCAGGAAATAGTTACATAGATCATCACAAGTGTGACAAGGCAACAACACTAGGAGAAGCAATCTAGGGAGTAATACATGATTAAATGAACACAATCTTTTATCTTATTGTTATCACCAGTAGCGTAGTTTTTATTTATATTTAAATAGCTAAAACCAAACTCCTCCTCTAATTTTTGATTTTATGGCTTTCCATAAAATAAACAAAAAAATGCAACAATATTCTTCCTAATCCATAGTATTCTGTTAGACCAGTGATCAAGCCTTCCCAACTTATTCCTCGAGTGAACGATAAACAACCCCGAGTCTTGCCTATACTATACTACAACGATTAGGTGCACTGCCTAAGGAGTTGTAAAACTTCTCGTGTAGAAGTCCTACGACGACCGCACATCAATATCTCATGAATTCACCACCGTCTACACGGTATAATATTCTAAATAACTGACAAACATCAAATAGTCGAAGGACGAAATTAGAATATTCAAAACACAAAAAGGGGAGGGGTTACACTACTACTCTTGCCCTGTTAGGACTTTTAAATTTGTGATTTTCCTGAACCTGAGACTTGTTTTGTTTTGCAGAGTTTGATGATATGTGCTTGTTGTCTCACAGATGAACCTTGATATTTTGTAAGCAGCACCAAGCTTAAGCTTTGGATTGAAGTGTTCTATATTATTGATATCCATATTCGCTTGGATGGCATCGCCATGTTATGATATTGTTATTATATTTTGGCTAGCTGTTAGTGTCATGTTTATGATGTTAGGAAATTCAGGTTTGTTTACCTCTCTATCTATGAGGATGCAACAAAATGCAAGTTCTCTCATGTCAGGCACGCTCTTGGATATCCATTTTGTGGAAATCATAGAGGGGGGGGGGGGGGTGAATACGTTTTCTTTTTAAAAACTTAAATTGTTTCGTATCAAATTATCGATCAAGCGTGATATAATATAGAGAGTGCTCATATTAGTTGTATACCAACTATACATATTTTATCAAATCATATCACAACAATACAAATCAAAACATAATGTTCACATCATTATCATCCATTCATATATAACACAATCACTATATTAACTTCTATCCATGACATAATTATCATCCAAACAATATAAGCAATAATTCACACACATATAGATATAATGCAAATATAAATGTAAGGCGATAAAGTAAATAAAAATGTAAAGAGATAAGTAAAAAAGATATGCAAACCAGACACGATGATTTATAGTGGTTCGATCACGAAGATCCTCTTCGCCCTACTCCACTCCCTGAGTATCCAACTCGAGAGTTACTTCACTAGTCAACAAGCTCCCTTTAGGCGGAGAAAACCATACACAAGTAGCTTACACTAATTTCTAACACTAAGCCAAATGTCTAGTTCTAATCTTAGCTAGAACCGATCTACCACACGTAGCTTACATCAATTTCTGACACTAAGCCAAATGTCGAGTCCTATTAGCTAGAACCAATCTAGTACACACTTGTATTTTGAAGCCTAAAATACTAACCACCCTTACAAGAATTCACTTCACCTAAACACTAACATGATCCATCCGATCTAACTATTACACAAATCACAAGAGATATAAATGAATTATGGCTTGAAACAAGGAAGGAGAAGAACACAAATTTTAAAAGAATTATAATGTGTATGTGTGGTGCTTTATATAGAAAACAATTTAGAACCTTTGACACTTTTAGTCCCTCCATCCTTATTAGTCCTTCAAAATTAGTACAAATGTTTTCTTTTGTTATTTTAGTCGGCCAAAAACTCGAGTCACACCACTTTCGTAAATATTTTCATTCCGTCCCACTAATTTATTTTAAAACATTTAGTGAAAAGTTAAATCACGTAAAACACGATCTTTACACACGGTTTTTACAAAAACTCGGGAAAACGCCATAAAATACAAAAAAAAACATAATCACGCTCTCGGAGCGACAATATAAAGTTTTCAAACTTTCTCGGATGCTAAAAATAAATAGAACTCAATCACGGCTTGAAATTTCCCAACAAATGGAAATTTTCACCAAACCTCATATGGCATAAATGACAAATCATTTACGTAGTAAAATAATTATTATAGCTCGGGATAAACATTGACTTGAAACTCGGGTTGTTACATTCTCTCCTCCTTTAGGGACTGCCGTCCCGGTGCTCAGCTCGACTTTTCCGCTCTTCCTTGCTTCGTCCTTAATTGTAAAGATGAGGGGGGCGGGGGGCGTACTTTTTCTTAATCTAATCCTCACGCTCCCAAGTAAATTCTGGACCTCTTTGCGAATTCCAACAAACTTTAACGATAGGTATCCGACTCTGCTTAAATCGCTTAACCTCTTGATCTATAATTTCCATTGGCTCTTCGATCATATACAACTTATCATCAAGTTGAATCTCGTCCATCAAAACAATGATGTTGCCTTCCGCTAAACATTTCTTAAGATTCTAAACATGAAAAGTACTATCAATCCCTTTCAACTCTTTAGGTAACTTCAACAAATAAGCTACTGGACCGACTCTAGCTAGAATCCTAAATGGCCCAATGTAACATGGACTTAACTTTCTGTGCTTTCTAAAACACACAGTGCCCTTCCATGATGATACCTTGAGCAGTACCATATCACCGACTTCAAATTCCAATGGCTTAGTTCTTCTATCCGCGTAGCTTTTCTGACGACTACATGCAGTTAACAAGCGGTTCTTAATCTGAACGATCTTCTTGGTCGTTTCACGAATCAATTCTGGACCGGTGAGTTGGCTATCTCCAACCTCACTCCAGCAAACAGGTGATCTACATTTCCGTCCGTACAAAGCCTCATATGGTGCAGCCTTAATACTTACGTGATAACTATTATTGTATAAGAACTCGACCAATGGCAGATGTCGATCCCAACTACTTCCAAAGTCGATTACATAGGCACGCAACATATCTTCAAGCATTTGTATAGTCCTTTCACTTTGGTCATCCGTTTGAGGGTGGTAAGCGGTACTCATATCCAAATTCGTCCCTAAGGCTTTCTGAAGCGATTTCAAAAATCTAGACGTAAAATGGTTGTCTCGATCTGAAATGATCGGAATAAGAAAACCATGTCTACACACAATTTCCTTTAAGTAAAGTTGCGTGAGCTTTTCCATAGTATCAGTCTTCTTTATTGGTAGGAAATGAGCTGATTTGGTCAGTTAATCGACAATAACCCATATCGTATCATACCCACTTGGCGTTTTAGGCAATCCACTCACAAAATCCATAGTAATCCTTTCCCATTTCCAACAGGAATCTCAGGTTGTTGCAACAACCCAGACGGTTTTTGATGCTCAGCTTTAACCTTCACACAAATAAAATACTTTCTAACATACGTGGCAATATTAGCTTTCATATTCGGCCATAATACAACAACTTCAAATCTTGATACATCTTGTCCGATCCCGAATGGATAGAATACTTGGACTTATGCGACTCATGTATAATCAAATCCCTCAATCCACCAAATAGCGACAACCAAATACAATTTCCAAAACAACGTGTTCCATCGGGGCGAAGCTCGAATATTTGCTTAATCAATCTCCCCAATTTTTTTGCCTTCACATTCTTCTTCTTTAGTGCTTCTTTTTTATCTTCAATGATTTTCTTAGGCAGATCGTTGTGAACAGTCATCATCAAAGCTCGAACACGCAATGGCCTATTCCTTTCCTTTCGGCTTAATGCGTCAGCCACAACATTCGCTTTTCCAGGATGATACCGAATCTCATAATCATAATCGCTTAATAACTCAATCCAACGACGTTGTCTCAAGTTAAGCTCTTTCTGGTTCAAAATATATTGTAGGCTCTTATGATCGGTGAAAACCACACACTTCGTTCCATACAAATAATGTCTACATAACCTAAGAGCAAAAACAACGGCTCCCAACTCCAGATCATGAGTAGTGTAATTCTCTTCATAAACCTTCAATTATCGAGAAGCATACACTATTACCTTTTCCCTTTGCATCAAAATGGCTCCATAACCCATGGTTGCAGCCTTATAATTCTACCAAGTCAAAGTAGGTCCTTGCAGTGTAGCAACAGCAAACTTTAGCATATTACACTAACCCATGTTTTCCTAATAATATGGAAACTACTTGTTTATTTCCCCTAGACTCGATCAAACAAGAACCAATTCACTGACCATGACCCACATACTATATATTGACTAGTACTCGAAACCCGGCTTGATTCATCAAGATTACCTAAAACTTGTTTTTATATTAATGATAAGTACGTACGACCTTATATATAGCCTTTAAAGATAACTACTGATGACATCAAATACCGTCTATTTTATAGCATCATTTATCCCATGTAATTAACCTATTTTTGTATAATTATTGCAAAGATTTGTTACTAAATCGTTTGTATTTGAGAATTACAGTAATTGTAGAGTACTTGGTGAAGATTGACTAAAAGGCACGCATTCTGGAGCTTAAACGAAGATATTTTGAAGATTACTGTTCTAACAACCAATACGCCGTATCCATCAAGGAAGATACGGTATATCTGTGCCTACACTCACCAAAGACCACGGAGGAAACAAGATCAATACGCTGTATCCAGAAGAAGGCAATACGCCGTATCGACCATATTCCTGACCCTATAAATAAACTCAAAAACGAGTTTTAAGTGTGCAAAATCATATTCTCGATATTTAAACCATAAAAGTCGATTTCCAGAGGAGAAAAAGAGTAGAAGAGGCCGAGCAACGTTATTAATTCCATAGGAGACAATGTGTAATTTATTATACTCTTGTAATCGTTTAGTTTTTGATATCATTCGTTAACTCGGTTAGTTTACCTTGGCTAAATCATTACTTTTGTATTAATTATGACGTTTGAAGGCTAATACCTTCGGGTATTAGCCATTGTTATGAAGATCTTAATGTTTGGTTTGTTTATCTCAATTTCTTAATTTATCATTGAATTGCTTGTTTATGTTTATCATCATACTTGTTTACGTGCTTTTGTATGCGACCTATCATTCAACTAGATCTAGTGATACGGACCAAGTAATCTAGATACCGGGATAGCTCTCCATATAGTGATTTATACATCTAGATCAATAGGATCACAATTAACGACCTATCTTCACCCTTTGATTGTAAGCTTAGTTGGGCCATAAGGTGACCTTGGTATCGACGAGTACGTTCTAATCACTTGGTAAATACTTGGTTAGTGGACTACTAGTGTATAAATTGCCATTAAGCAATAAGTAGATAAAGTCTCTATGAGTTAGGGTTTAACAAGATCACCATTGCCTTAATCCCTAGATGAATTATAATCAATATATTAGGATGCTTTATGTGGATACGTTTAATTGTGACAGAATTCTACGTGTTTAGGTCTTATGAAGAAGTAATGCCTAATTCTTAAGAATGATATGCCACCTAGAGATAAGTAATCATTGCACTAATAAATAAACGAGCATTCTGATTGGATGAATAATGGTTAATACAGTTTTCTTATATTTGGCTAGACTGCTTACATGTGTTTTAGTATAGGTTTAGCATAGATTAGACTAACTTAGATTAAAAAAACCAAAGTACTAATAAATTGAAAGTGTTCCTCGCTTATTTGAGTGTTCGCCACCTACCTTACCTTGAAACTCCAGCCGGACCAGGTACATGCCCGTTAAAGTGTTGTTTTTGGTTAAGTCAGTAAAATATAAATTTAAAACTTGAATCATAATTTAACACCACATAACGACACATCATGTTTTTGGTGCCGCTGCCTGGGAGTTAGAATTAATCTTGATTTTTATTTGATATTTTAGTTTTTAGATTAGATTAGATCTAACCCTTAGGATTAGTGTATAATTCTGTATATTTTGTATATTTTCTTGTATATTTGTGTGTTTAAATATTACGAGTTATTTTAATTGTTTTTCACAATTACATTGTTCTGCTCGATAAACGATAAGGCGTATCACTTCCATTAGATACGGTGTATCCAACTTTCTATCCAATACAGCGTATTCATTCAAAAAGATTAATACGACGTATTCAGTTCCATTGAATGCGACGTATTAACTATTGATACAGTAACAAAACTAGTTTTTCGCATTCAATTTTTGTATATCTGTGTTTTCTTTCTCCTGAGCCCATCTTACTGATTGTTTATCCCTTGTTTCAGGTAGTGCATGCAAGGAGTTCAATTAAGGAAATATTTACGCCCTTTAAGGATTTGGAACGAGAATTTCGATCATCTAGGAAGCACTTCAAGACATTAAGTCTTAACGAATCAAGATCGACTGATTTTGATCTATTTTCAAACGAAGAAGAATACTCAGAGGAAGAGGCTGCGGAAACAATGGCTGAAACTATGGAATAATACATGAGCAAAACTCGAACTAACTATGGATCGGGAATTGCTAGGCCTAAGATCGAGGACAAGGATAGTTTTGAATTGAAAGGCCAATTTCTTAGGAAACTACGTAATAACACCTTTAGCGGTTCAGATCATGAAGATGCGAATGAACATACTGAGAAAGTTCTTAAGATTGTGGATTTATTCCACATCCCTAATATAACTATAGACCAAGTGATGCTTAGAGCCTTCCCTATATCCTTAACTGGAGCCGTAAGTCATTGGCTAAGAAACAAACCAACTGGTTTGATTACAACTTGGGAAGATTTGGAGATAAAATTTCTAAGCAAATTATTGCCCACCTGGTCGAACTGCAAAGAAAATGAAGGAAATTAACAACTTTCAGCAAGAACCAGATGAAACCCTTTATCAAGCATGGGAGCACTTTAAAGAACTCTTGATGAAGTGTCCTCAACACTATTTGACTGAGATGCAGGAGCTAATTTTGTTCTACAATGTGTTGGATGTTCCAACACAACAGATTCTTGACTCAAGAGGTGTCGTTCCAACTAAGACAGCTGCCGATGCTAAAAAGGCCATCCAAGAAATGGCAGAATACTCTTAAAAATGGCACAATGGAACATCTAGAGGAAGAAGTACTAGGACTTCTGACGAACTGGTTGCTATACAAGCACAACTGAACAATCTAGGAAGAGAGATCAAAAAGGTGAATGAAAAAGTTTATGCTGCTCAAGTAGAATGTGAACACTGCAAAGGACCTCATTACACCAAATATTACCCACTAAAAAAAGAAGGGAAAACCCTAGAAGAAGCTTACTACACGTAATTTGGTGGACCTTTTCAAGGTGGGGGATATAGAGCAACAGCTCCAGGATTTTATCAAAGGAACAACGCAAATCCTTCATACCAAGAACAAAGGCAATCAATGAAAGATACCTTGAGCAAATTTATAGGAGAAACATCAAAGAGACACGAGGAAAACTCTAACTTGATCAAATAAATACGAGCTTCAACGGATGCTGCCATAAGGAACAAAGGAGCATCAATTAAAACATTAGAGATACAAATCAGGCAAATGAGCAAGGTACTACAGGAGAGAGGATTTGGATGTTTACTTAGCTCGTCTGAAACGAACCTAAGAGATCAAGTCAAGTCAATCTCGGCTACTATTGAAGTTGATTCACACCCGATACGCCGTATTGGATCTCCCCAATACGCCATATCCTCTAGACAGAATCGTACACTCATGTATAGGACAAGACAAATGACGATTCCATTTTTAAGTCATTTGAATGGTTAATACTGTGATGGAAACAAGGGATCATATGGACCACAATTATCGGAAGCTTACTCTAAAGCTTCACAAATCGATGAATCCATACCCCAAAAAGAGAAAGACCCAGGGAGTTTCACTTTACCTTGCTTTATTAATAATGTTTGCTTTGATAATGCCCTTGTTGACTTAGGAGCTAGCGTTAGTGTTATGCCTCTCTTGACCTACCTTAACTTAGGATTAGGCGAATTAGCTCACACTAAGCTAACAGTGGAATTAGCGGATAGGACAGTGAAATATCCAAAAGGAATTGCTGAAAACGTACTAGTAAGAATTGGTAAATTTACTTTCCCCGTAGACTTTATAATTCTAGATATGCCCGAGGATATCAAAGTGCCCTTGATCCTTGGAAGACCATTTTTGTCTACCGCCCGTGCTAAAATTGATGTTTACAAGAGAAAGATTACTTTAAGAGTTGGGGAAGAAAAGATTATTTTCAAAAGTGTTAAACCTGCTAGTAGTTTAATTAAGAGGGTCTACATGCTAAGTTTAAGAGAAAGAATGGAACTTGATTTAGAAGCTAGGCTAATGGGAGAGACTTTGGTGATTAATAGATCATTAGACCCTTTGAATGGAGATTACATCGAACTAAATGATCTAAATGAACCATTTGAGCTTAGGAGAAATCAAGGTGATGATTTAATGCCCACCATTGAGGAAGGTGAGGTAATTGAGGAATTTAGAACTAGGGATGAAGATCTTGATACTGGAATTGATGATTACCCTAGTTATTGTGACAATGATAAGAAAATCCACATAGACTGTGCCCACAACTTAAAGTTTTCATGCATGATAGGATTTGAATTTACACACGTCAACTTCTTCCCGTTATTGTACGTCAATGTGATGTCCAAAAAGTTTCATAACTCTATAATGAAAGATAAGATGGTGTACAAAGGGGATAATGTCGTAGGAGCCTTAATAAATGTGCCTATTTTTGTTGGAACCTTTTCCGTTGTGACTGACTTTGCAGTTTTGGAAGAAATGGATGCTTATCGTAATGAAGGAATGGGCAATGTTATTATTGGCGAACCATTCTTAAGAGAAGTTGGAATTAAAGCAAGACAGTTTGATAGATTGATTACCATTTACAATGGTGATGATGAAGTAACTTACCAAATGGTGCGATCACATCTGAGGTTTAAAAACCGCACTAATGAGCAATGTAACAAGATCCCACCATTACTGAAGGTAAGTGAAGAGGATAAGATGAATAGAATCTCGCATTCGTACCAAAAGCTTAAAGGTTTCTACAAAGGAGTATTGAACTTAGGACCCGATTACATTCGAGATGCAAAGATAGAAGAATAGCTCACACGCGGGCACGTTAGCATGCATGAGATGGAATAATGAGGAGAAGCTGAAGATAAGTCTAACTTAAAGACTTTGATGTAAACAAAAGTGCTTCCTGTGAGATGTCACACCCCGCCTAGGCGGAAACACGAGGCGTAACATCATGAATATCATCACAACACAATGGTGTCTACTATAAAGAAATCTAAATGAAGGAAATAATCAAATGGACACTATGTGTCATGACAATACCAAACACAAGATAGAGGAGTCTTGCATTACTAAAGTAATGTCATACACGAAACAAAATGATCCAAATACTAACAATCTCCAACAAACAAGTATCAAGCAAAACAAATGTCATAACTGAAAAGACTAGAAAAGACAACTCCACAAGCAATGCCTAGGGTCTCTCTAGCCACTCTTCCTAACATCCTTCTTATCATCACGATACTCACCTGAAAATGATGCTTAAAACGTCAACATAAAGTTGGTGAGAGTCATAGGTTTAAGAGACGATATAAAATCCAAAACCAAACATTACTATGATGATAAAGAAAACATTGCAGGACAATAAATGAACTATCATACAGGCTAGCATGCACAACCAATCCAATACAATCCAATCAAATACAATCCAATTACACAATTTCCCAGTAACGATTTATAAGACGTCTCAATCGTACCAAGGTCCCTGTGGTTACCCCCTTAGCCCCAGCCGTGAATACTATCAAAGTAACCATCCTGCCCGCTAGGCCATAGTACCTTCCACTAAACAGGCCATGGATACCCGCAGGTAATCCCCCTGACTTAGTTGACAATTCTTAATACCACATCACAAAACATGTAGCACACAACATACAATAGTCACGTATAGTCCATGCATCTTTGACAACACATTATCACATTAATCAAAAACATTTCTAAACACTTTGCATCATTTTCACCCTAATAAATCATAAGAAAAGAGGGGCTATGAAACTCACCTGATTGCTTTGCAGCTTCCACAAATACTTGCACAAATCTAAACAACAAAACAACACGTATTACACGCTACTAAACCAAAAGCTTAAGCACATGTAACAATCATAAGATGGATGTCTAAGGGTTTAAATTAACTATCATGGGTCACCCGGCACCATGCCCAAACTTAACCACTTCATTAACTCTTTCCACTAGTTACTTATAATTAACTCTAAATTGCAGAATTTTATCATGAATTTATCGTACTCCAAACCCTTACTTAATGA
>BQNB010073295.1:20399-32164 GCA_026074375.1 Tanacetum coccineum
CCTTGTATCAATATGTCATAGTCTACGATGCCAAAGAGTTTAATGATCTATTATGGATGCAAGACTTAAAGGGGACTTACCTTCACCGATGTTGTTATTCTACCAAAACTTAAAGGGGACTTACCTTCACCAATGCTGTTATTTTATTGGTGCAACAATAACTAGGATCTCCTTTATGTTTTAACGATGAAAAATAAACGTTCGTAAAACGTAAAATCACAAACGACAACCTGAAATCTGTAAAATCAAACTTTTATGTCTGGCGCGTTGGACACGCGTCAGCGCATGGCCAGCGCGCCACACGCGAAGTTCGTTTTACAAATTTTATGTTTGTCGGCTTTCCTCTTACCCTACACATGTGGAAACTTCAATAAAGGTATGTACATGATATTTGAGCATTTGGGAACACTCCAAACGAGGTTTAGACTTAGAGAGGAGCAAAAACGAATCCTCCCATTTTTCCATAAAACGCCAACTCAAAACTTTTATCAAACGCCTCTAGCCAAGGCCGAAACTTCTTTCTAAACCTAGTATGATCATACTATTAACATACCAACAAGCAAAAGTAATCATTTGACCTTAATTCGGATTTACGTTGTTCCTAATCACATAACGGTTTTACTCCTTTATTGGTCAAACTAAGTCAAAGGTCACTTTGAGTAAACGCATCATTTCCCGTTACGGGATATGCTTTACTTAAGATGCAAAGCACTTAGCTTGTTTGCATCAAGATGATTAGTGATAAAATCCATTGTTGATTATCATGGATTAAAGTCTAAGTGACTAATTGAGTTTATGGTATTTGGAAGTTAATTATACTTTGACTTTTCTCACTTCCTTACCCATACAAATGTTTTACAAACTCACATGTATTTCTCACATATACAAGTCCACACTTATTCTACACAATCCTTCTACCCATTCTTCCTAATCACTTGTTTACCCTTCTTACCCAACAAGTGATTTCATCTCTTCCACACATACTTTGAACATCTTCTTCCTAAACAATCCCATAATCACATTTGCTCACTCTTTCCTCTCTTATTGGCAATGTGATTATTTACCCAAATTAATCCTTTGATTTCATCCTTATCTTCATCTTCAAACCTTCATACACATAAACCTTTACCAAATAAACCTCAACAATGCCAACTCACATTCCCTTACACAATGTACTTCTCTTTTACTTGTTGTACTTCTATGTCTCCCACATTCCAAACAATATATTCCATATCTTTTCAAAACACTCTCTGCCACATATTTACTATTCACCTTCTTCTCCATATAATTCAAATTACACACACTCACATGTACTCTCATCTTAACCCTTGATCAAGCCATTTCACCAATCTAAGTTCACACACTCTCTTCTTAACCCTTGGATTGCTTCTCAAACAAACATAACAAACACACTTCTCTTCTACCCTTAATCAAGCCACCTCATTAATCCAAACTCCCTCATCTATTCTCAACCAATGGATTGATTCTTCATCTCAAACAAACACACCCTATCTCACAAATATTTACTTCTCACTCACACAACAAACACAACCTTCTTTTTACCATTGATCTTGCCACTTAACCAAGTGTCCTCTTCAAATCCTCACCCTCCATTTTAAACTAAGATCAAGACGCTCCTTTCCATCACATCATGACAACTCACACATAACTCATCTTTTCTTATTTAACATGTATGTTAATGAATTTGAAATTTAAATTTTAAATCTTTCCCCCTTTCTGGTCAAACTAATCAAGTAACGGGTTTTACGTTGTTCCTAATCAAGTAACGGGTTTTACTCCTTTATTGGTCAAACTAAGACAAAGGTCACTTTGCGTAAACGCATCCTTTCCCGTTACGAGATATGCTTTACTTAAGATGAAAATCACTTAGCTTGTTTGCATCAAGATGATTAGTGATCAAATCCATTGTTGATTATCATGGATTAAAGTCTAAGTGACTAATTGAGTTTGTGGTATTTGTAAGTTAATTATACTTTGACTTTTCTCACTTCTTTACCTATATAAATGTTTTACAAACTCACATGTACAAGTCCACACTTCTTCTACACAATCCTTCCACCCATTCTTCCTAATCACTTGTTTACCCTTCTTACCGAACAAGTGATTTCATCTCTTCCACACACACTCCAAAAATCTTCTTCCTAAACAATCCTATAATCACATTTGCCCACTCTTTCCTCTATTATTGGCAATGTGATTATTTACCCAAATCAATCCGTTGATTTCATCCTTATCTTTATCTTTATCTACAAACCTTCATACACATAAACCTTCACCAAATAAACCTCAATAATGCCAACTCACATTCCCTTATACAATGTACTTCTCATGTACTTGTTGTACTTCTACGTCTCCCACATTCCAAATAATATATTCCATATCATTTCAAAACACACTCCACCACATATTAACTATTCACATTCTTATCCATACAATTCAAATTACACACACTCACACGCACTCTTATATTAACCCTTGATCAAGCCATGTCACCAATCCAAGTTCACAGACTCTCTTCTTAACCCTTAGATTGCTTATCAAACAAACACACTTCTCTTCTACTCTTGATTAAGCCACCTCATCAATCCAAACTCCCTCATTCTATTCTCAACCATTGGATTGATGCTTTATCTTAAACAAACACAACCTCTCCCACAAATTCACTTCTCACTCACACAACAAACATAACCTTCTTTCTACCATTGATCTTGCCACTTAACCAAGTGTCCTGTTTACATCCTCACCCTCCATTTCAAACTAAGATCAAGAGGCTCCTTTCCATCACATCATGACAACTCACACACAACTCATCTTCACTTATCCAACATGTGTGTTTATGAATTTGAAATTCAAATTTCAAATCTTTCCGCCTTTCTCTCCAAGCAAAGAATATTCCAAGAATATTCTCTTGTACCCTAACTAGCTATTTTTAAATCTTTAGTTGGATCCCAACTAAGCTAGTTAGAAACCCAAAAAAATGGGTTCGGGTTTCTGGCACGCTGGCCATGCGCTGACGCACAGCCAGCGCACCACATGCGAATTGCATTTACACACTTTTGTGTTTTTGGCCTATAAATACCCCGTATTAGCCTTTGTATTCCTCACATCTTGAAAACATTCTTTCCTCTCTTTTATCTCCCCTAATCCTCTAAGTCTAAACATCAAGTGTTCTTAATCTCCTCTTATATCATACATTGAGGAACACACATCTCCGCAAGAGAGCCACACAAGTGCTTAATCCACACTTGTGTGTTTTGTCGAGGGTCTTCTTTCACATACCCTTTCTATTAGAATTGAGTCTCTAAGTTAGGTTAGGACTTGGTTCAACTATCTTTCATTTATCCAATCGAGTTGTAAGGAAAGTCTTGTATCAGTGGGATCAAGCCTAGATCATTTGAGATCTAGTTGGGGTTTGATAAGCTTCCAAGGGAAAGGATTTTAGAGTTCATAGGTTAAGTCGAATCACAGGTTCTTAGGGGTGGATTCCGAGGTGGAATACCGTAGGTAGTAACTCTTCTATGTGAGCGTCGAGCTTTGTTGAAAGTCGGTAGAGTTAAGTTATAATACGATTTGTAGTCCACCATAAGGATTATACTAGGAATAGTGTCGTGGATCCGCAACTAGACGTACGAAAGGACTAAACCCCCATTGCCTAACCAGTATATATCATGGTGTCTCTTCTTATCTCTTCTTCTCCTTATCTACTATTGTTCTCATTGCAAAGTAGATTAGTACACCACTCGGCACTTTCGAGACTTAAAGTTTTATAAACTTCGAAAAAGTCAAGAAAACCGTATTCACCCCCCTCTACGGTTCTACAATTGGTACAAGAGCAGCTTACTCAAGTTTTCAAGTATTAAAACATTCGTGATAAGTCGTTTTAAGTTGAAAACTTATTTTTCAAAAATTCAAAACCCTAACTCCTATTTTTGAAAAAGTTGAGTAAAGATTCATGGCTCAAGAGAACTACGTCGAGGGGTGTTCTATGAAAGACCACCTTTTCTAGAACCAAATGACTTTTGCTTTTGGAAAACCCGTTTTGAGAGTTACGTAAAGTCCAAAGATATTGACTTATGGCAAGTCATTCAAAACGGCAATTTTTTACTTTGAAGGTGAAGACGAAGAAACTAAGTTAATAAAGGAAACGCCGTACGAACTTCTCAAGGATAATGAGAAGAAAAAACTTGGCAAGAATGAAGAAGGCAAGATGACCATCTACAATGCCCTACCCCGCAAAGAGTACGAGTGAGTCTTCATGTGTAAAACCGCCAAGGAGGTTTGGCATACACTAATCATCACTCACCAAGGCAATTTACAAGTCAAGAATTGCATGATTGATCTTCTCACTCAAGAATACGAGAAGTTCTCAATCTCAAATGAAGAAACTATTGATAACGGCTTCACACAATTCAATGCTATTGCGACCAGTCTAAAATCTTTAGATCCGAACTACTCAAGTAAGAATCACGTAAGAAAGTTTCTTCGTGCTCTTACATTGAAATGGAGAGCCAAGGTGACGACCATTGAAAAGCCAAATACTTGGCCACTCTTCCTCTTAATAAGCCAACTGGTAACCTTAAGGTATATGAAATGGTTTTGGATAATGATGGCGTAGCTTCCAAAACCACTAAGGAAAATGTCAAGTCTTTAGCTTTTAAAGCTAAAGTCACTAGAGAGCAAACTAGTGATGATAGCGATAGTCAAGGAGGAAGTGACGAAGACATTGATGAAGAAGAAGCCGAGGCATTCACTTTATTGGCTAGGAAATTTCTCAAGGGTAATCGATTCGGGCGCGGTAATCAATTTGGCAATCGGGCCAATAGGTTTGGAAAAGGTCGCGGTAATATATTTGGTAACAAAGGTGGTGAAAGCTCGAAGCCAAAAGGGGCATGCTACAATTTTGTAATAGAAGGTGTTGGGTTTCAGAAGTTCCTACAACTTAGTGCTGCTACTTATACAAGTTACTACTGCCAGTTCTACTTAGTGCTGGTGATGAAGAATGCTATAGATTCAAGAAAATAGACTAAGTAACAAGTAATTAGAGATTATATGTTTTCATTTTATAACTGGGTTCTATGTTTTTGGTATGGACAGAAACATTTATAAAGCACGTTTTTTTATAAAAAGAGGGCTCTACTAAGGGGGCTCTAGCAAATTGTGTAGTAATGTGTGCATGAAAACCCCCAAAAGGAAGCATAACATGCATGTATATGGTGTATGAGATTGATACCAAACATTTCCGTAGTTTCAAGGCAACAGTAGGGACAACTTCTGACTCATGATCATACCTGGCTCGTATAGAGTAATAGCATGTGTTAACTAACTATCATTGCAGTGTTACCCGGTGATTCCCAAAGTATAAAAAAAACCCCTTTGAAAATCGACATTATTAGTTTTCAAAGTAAAGGAGTCAGAAAATGAAGATAAGATAAACAAACTTTAACTACTTAAAGGTAAATATTTCTGAGCCGAATTAAGTCTAGAAAACAATAAATTTACTCACATTTATCAGTCAAATACATTTCTTAAAAGGATTAACAAGAGAGCTTGAAGAAAAACATACCAATGAAATACTTATACTTTTATTTATTTACCATCACAACTTATGTCGCATCTTGAGTTACTTTTAATTGATTTATTATTAATCAGCTTTCTGTCAAAGAATTAAAAATTAAAATCTCATTCATATCTGTTATCTTGTTTTATATTGCTTTATATATCATCTAAGATCAATGGTCGGGCGATACGACATGGATCCAACGTTCACAACACAAGTTGCCATAGAGTAAGCCCTCTCGACAAGGGTAATTTATGAGAAATGACATGTTTAACTATGTAGTGGTGCAACATTTTTCATTAATTGACGGCAACCAGTTTCCCTTGTACCAATTCTCCAACGTAAAGAATGTGTTTGTTAGCATAACTCATATAGATTGCAAGTCGTAAGTTTTAGGCATATTATCATCATTCTACTAATTTTCTAATATATGTTCCATTTAACATTATACGAGTATCAATTACTAATGGTATGACAGGCTAATGTTCCTATCCAAAACATTACAAGTTACAACCATGAAAAGTTAAAAGTCATCTTTGAGAGTAGCTTACTTTTAAGCATAAGGTTACCTAAACACCCTGTTGGTCCATAATCCCTAATTCCATTATTCACACATTAATATGTCAACGATCAACAATTGCTACAAGGAAATCATTTACATATACAAAATCTTTCAAATTTACCACTGATATTACTATAAATGAGTGTTTAATCCAACAGAAATATAAAAAAATCTCACAAATTTACCACTAATAATTTGAGTTGCAACATATATAAAATCACTCACTAGTGAGGGGTTTGTTCCAGGCGCTGTTTTGGAGGACAGGTTGCGTATGAACGGCGGTGGTAGGTGGCAGTGGTGGTTCGATTTTGGAGACGGTAGATACAATTAGACCCAAGAAGTTCTAGGTAATAAAGAATTAATTTAAGATGATTTTTACATACCTTATCATTGATGGACTTAGTTGGACTCAAGAATAAGGTTAAATGAAAAACCAAAAGATTTGGTATCCTTTTGAATCTGGGAGTGAAAAAAGAAAGGGAGGCGGATATAGATAGATGTGGAAGTTTTATGGTTTTAATTTTGGGTAAAAAGAGGGCGGGGAACTAAAGTAAAAAGTAAGCGGGAGGAGAGGGAGCTTAAATTTCTTAAACAAATTAATTTGTTTAGCTTTAGGGTTGTTTGTGACTTTTATTCAATTAGTAACTGCAAACACTTTTTAGTATGTTGCTTCCTTAGAAGCCGTGGGTGCATGTTAGCTGGCGCCAAGCTTTGGCCGCGAGAAAAAGGCCACTGAGTCGCCACCACTTTGTGGCTCGCGCAAGCACTTCTCGCGCCTGTGGAAACAGCCCCACCGCGAATTTTTATTTTTTTTTTTTTTTGTTTTTTGTGTTTCCTGTGTGTTTGTGTGTGTATGTTTGTGTTTGATGATAAAGCTTTTGTGTATTTTTGTCCATGGCTGCGTGTTCTATGTCCAGGAAGAAGAAGAAAAAGCAAGGACAGGGAAGAGGAAAGAGGGGTGTTTTTTAAACCTTCTTGTTATTTTAACGTTGATCATTTTAGCCTCATTGTTTATTTCTTTTTACATATTATGCTTTTTATTTTTATGTAACATTTTTTTTATTAATGTAATGTTTTTAATTTCAATGAATTTTATTTTTAGTTATATAATAAGTTGTATTTAAATAATATGAAAAAAATAAGTAAAAAATTGTCTATGGCACCAGAATTTCTGGTTGTCATAACCAATGCCACTTATTCTGTGCCATAGCATTTCTGGTGCCCTACTTCTTTTTGGCTGTCGTTGGCTCACTCTTTTGAGTTTGGCACCACCACTCCCAGTGCTCTTATGTTGTCAAACTTGCAACACTTTAGTAAAAGTGTTGTTTTCTTATGTTAATATGCAACACTTATTTTGGAAATGTCGCCCTTTCTTCAATCTTGTGAAAAATGCAACACATTTAAAAAATTGTTGCTTGTAAATGTTGCATTAGCTTATTTTGGTTGTAGTGGATAAATAGTACTCGTTACCTTTCGTAGACTTTAAGAACACTCTGAGACTATTTAAGATTGGAGTTATAAGTTTTTTAAAATGGGACTAAACTAGAAAATTAGATAAGCCCATGTTAATGGGCTTACAATATTTAAAATATGGACATTTGTTTTGGGCCCAATTGTTTTTATAAAAATTACAAATTCTAAGTACAATACTAAATCTATATAAAAGCTTTATAAAAAATTATTTATATGTACTTGCGTAATATTCATATATCTAAGACGCGACATTATTTTTAGGTTGCATCTAGGACTTTTCCCGACTTCCGACGCTCATTTCTTGTTATCTTTTCTCGGTCTCTCGACATGTAATCTCGATATATTTTATCGCATTGCTTAAAGGTGAGTTCATAGCCCCCTTTTATTTGTTTAACTGTTTTATAAACTTCTTAGGGGAGATACATGCTACTTACTTTTACTTATGGACACAAGTGTTTTTAAACTATATGCTTTTCCTGATATATTATTGCCTAAGTACCACTTCTGCCATTAAATCCTCAATATCATAAACGTTAAATTACTTTTTTATGAAATAAAACTGCTGATTGTTTTGTTTAATAGCTCTATTAGGACAGACAATACCGTCTGGGTATGAAATTCTAATTACCTTGTCAAATGACGTTTAAACTATTTGAGGTAATATACGGTATTTGGAAAGAACATACAATTTCGGGGGACTAATCTGGATAGATTTGCCACATAATACGTTAAGGTTCGGTGTCATGAGGTTAGTGCAATAATAAATACTTTCGACTTTTGAACGTGTTTCATTAGTCAACTATTACTTGAAATCTTGTGATCGACTAAACTGGTCGTTGGAGCACTATATTGATATCTATAACATTACTTGGTTTACTTAAAGAATAAATGCTTTATTAAAATAACCTTGGTGGTCCACTGCTTTTTTATAATACCATATGAATACCAATCACATTATTTGTTGTTGTTTTTTGCTTGTATTATCTCAGGTTCTTAAGGTGTTGTCTTGAAGGATGCCGCACGATATATTTAGAAGTCTCACATTATTTATTACATTTAATAAAACTTTCTTTTGGAAAAACTGATATAATGTTTAAAATTTTTGGGACCTTGTACTTTTATGAACTCTGATGTTTTATTATATACCGAATGTGTAAATTTTCAAAACGTCTCATTTAGAGGTTGTTTTCTATAACTTGTACTATGTGCTATGAAGTAGCACCCCCGGTTACCTTATGTTGCTATCTAAAATTAGGGGTGTTACACCTAACTAGCCATTTCAAATCTTTAGTTGTATCCCAACTATGCTTAGTTACACTTTGAGGAATATATAATCTACCCTTGTTAAATATGTATTTTCTCTCTACTAGCATTGGACAAACAAAAGTCTTTTAAACACTTCACAAAAGTTTTTATCAAATAGCTATTTGAGTTGGTTGGCCTTGAGTGTAAGAATGATTGAAATGTCATAGCGTGAAGTATAACTGGGGTTTTAACAAGAGCGAGTAGTTAAAAAAGCTAAAAACCTGAAAAAATGGGTTCAGGTCTCTGGCGCGCTGGCCACGCGCTGACACACGGCCAGCGTGCCAGACGCGAATTGCATTTACCCACTTTTAGGTTTTTGTCTTATAAATTCCCCCTCTCAGCCTTTGCATTCCTCACCTCTTGCAAACATTCTTTCCTCTATTTTCTCTTCTCTAATCCTCTAAGTCTAACATTAAGTGTTCCAAACTTTGCATCTATCATTCTTTGGAAGTGAACACAATCCGACAAATGAGAGCCAGACAAGTACTATCACTTAACTTTGGTGTTTTGTCGAGGGTCTTCTTTTAATACCCTTTTCTATCATTATTGGTATCTAGGTTTGGTTAGGGACTTGGTTCAATTATTCTTTATTTATCTTCAATCGAGTTGTAAGTAAAGTCTTGTATCCTTAGGATCAAGCCTAGATCATTGAGGATCTAGTTGAGGTTTTGGAAAGCTTCCAAGGGGAAGGATTTTAGAGTTTATAGGTTAATTCGAATCATGGGTTCTTAGGGGTGGATTCCGAGGGCGGAATACCATAGTTAGTAACTCTTCTGTGTGAGTGTTATAGTGTCTAGATTTGTTGAAATTAGGTGGTTATTTGTGTTTAATTGTAATACTGGTTTATAGTCCACCTATAAGGCTTTTATTAGGAATAGTATAGGTTGTCGTGGATTCACAACTGGACGTACGGGAGGACCCCTAACCTCTTCCCGAACCTGTATTTATCTATGGTGTTCTCTTCCTATATCTATTCTTTTCTTATCTAACTTATTTTTCTCATTGCAAAGTAGATTAGTACACCACTCGTCTCTTTCGAGACTTGAAGTTTTTATAAAACTTCAAAGAAGTCAAGAAAACCGTATTCCCCCTCTACGGTTATACAATTGGTATCAGAGTGGTTTACTTAAGTTTTCAATCGTTAAAGCCTTCTTGAGAAGTCGTTTTAAGTTGAAACCTTCTTTTTCAAAAAGTTCAAAATCCTAACTCTGGTTTTTTAAAAAGTAAAGTAAAGATCAATGGCTCAGAGAATAGGTCTGTGGGGTGTTTATGCAATAAAGACCACCTTTGCTAGAACCAAAATGGGTTTTGCTTTTGGAAAGCTCGCTTTGAGACTTAACGTTAAGTCTAAAGATATCGACTTTAGAAAGTCATTCCAAATTGGGTTTCTACTTTGAAGTTGAAGATTCAGAAACAAAGTTGATGAAAAAATGTCATATGAACTTCTTATGGATATTGAGAAGAAACAACTTGGCAAGAATGAAGAATCCAAGATTACCATTTACAATGCTCTACCTTGCAAGGAGTACGAGCGAGTCTTCATGTGCAAAACCGCCAAGGAGGTTTGGCTATCCACTCACTCATATACTCACCAAGGCAATTCACAGTCAACAATTGGCAAGTTTAATTCTTCTATTCAAGAATATGAGAAAGTTTCTCAATCTCTAATGAAGAAATATTGATAGCGGTCTCACTCGATTCAATGATATCATAACTAGTTCTTAATCTTTAGTTCCGGGACTACTCCAACAAGAATCATGTTTAGAAAGTTTCTTCTGTGCTCTTCATTGAAATGGAGAGCCAAGGTACGGCTAATTGAGAAGCTAAAGATTTATATACACTTCCTCTTATACGAGGTATTGAAAACCTAAATGGTTTATGAAATGGTCTTAGATTTTTTTTTTAATGATGCGGTGTCGGATCCTATAGACCACCAAAGAAAAGGTAAAATCATTAGCTCTTAAAGCTAAAGTCACTAGGGATTTAGATATAAGTTTCATATACAAGTTTCACCAATATATAGTTAGTAATTTGTAACCTAGCAGATTAATAGTAATCAAAGTTCTGTTTTATTCATTGTTCTTCTTAGCAAATAAGTTAGTTTCCGCATAACTTATATTGTTCATAGTCATTGTTTCTCTTGTAGTTAGTTTGGATTTATCCATATTGGCTACCACCCTTAACAAGCTAGAAAGATCTATTCAGATTGGGATCAACAGAAGGGCACTTTGCTAGTGAGTGTAGAAATCCGAAGGAGAACAAGGCCGATAGTGAAGATGGCGATGAACAACCAAATGACACAACTTGTCTCATGGCTATCGACTCTCAAGAGGTAGTATCCAAACCATCTTTCTAATATCGATTTAAACATTATTAATTTGCAAAAGGAGAATGAGGAACTCTTAAAATTTAACAAGAATTTTATTAAAACTTTTGAAAAACTTTTAAAAGAAAAACGTGCTCTCGAAGATAAAAATTCAAAACTTTTAAGTAAAATCAATGATCTTGAAATTGAAGTAAAAAAACTTGATAATAAAGAGGTGGTTGAACCTTGTCTAAAGTATGTTGAACTCACACAAGAGGTTGACTCTTTAACGAGCAATGTTTCCAAGCTTCAAGATGAAGCATTAAATTTTTCAAAATTCAAATCAAGTAGCATTGCTTTAGATGATATGCTAAGTCGTCAAAAATTGTCCCATAGATAAGGAAGGTCTTGGATTTTCTAAAAATGATAAAACCACTTCCGCAAGTCCAAACAAACCAATAGTGTTTGTAAAAGAAATTCAAAATAAAAATTCCTCAAAAAGCTTTGTTAAACCCATAGCTCCTCAAACTCACTTTGCAAAC
>BQNB010073296.1:0-32163 GCA_026074375.1 Tanacetum coccineum
GAAAAGCTAAGAAAGAGGCCTTCCAAACATTGATGATGTAGTATGTTGTGGCTTGTTGATGTCTTTTCTCTGTTTATGTTATCCCTGGACTTATGTTAAAGTTTATGTCTGGTTAATGTAAGATTATGTTATGTTTATGTTATGTCTGGACTTATGCTGCTATTCTATGTTGAGGTTTGCATAGTCTTCATATATATGTTCAAGTGTTAAGAGAAAAACTGCAAAACTGTTTGAATCAAGAGAAAACTGCTGCACATATATAAACTTGAACTTCATTAATCAAGAGAAAATTTATTGACCATTACATTATTCCATTTGGTCAATACGTTCAAGTGTTAACCTAATACATAGATAAGCCATTTCAAACATAAGCTAATACAAGCTAAGCCATTACATCAAGTAGCAAACCAAGAAAAACACCCAACTACAAATCAAGCATATCTTCAGCCTTCGATTTCCAGACTCCATTGCATTCAAAGATGATTGAAGTGCATTTCTTGATCTTAGCAAACCGGGGATGATAGCCATTGCACGAGCACACATAGGGGGATCAACCCATGAGAAAATTGGACAAGTATTGGTAGAACAAGAACGAAATCGCCGTCCTGGATTTGTGTCGGTCCATGAAGTACGAATAACTGTTGGATTTCCACAAAAACAGTTCATCTTTTCACAAATTAGGGTTTATGTGTTTTTAAAAATTGGGGATTTTGATCCTTGTGTGTGAATATGTGTTGTTTTATAGTTGGTATACTCAGGGATCATATATGCTATCAAAGTTTCTTATGTGAATGAAAAGAATTGAAAAGACTTTATTGCCCTTGAATTCAAAGAGATAACGACGCAAACTTAACAGAGTTACTAATGAGGGAGGCTGAATGCAACAAAGGTTTGGTTTCAGGGAGGCCGCCTGCACTTTCTCAAAGTTGGGGAGCAAACCTACAATTTAGGGAAACCACAGGGAGCATATTTGCAGAAAACTCTAGTATCATTATTAAACTAGTTTTAGGTTGTTGGGGAGCATCATTAGCGATAAACATTCAGGTCAACTTATACTTTGACTTTAAAACATGTAACTTAATACTATTTCCTAAACACTATACTACGATGACTATCAAACAAAAGATCACATGAAACATATTACAAACTTTATATAAAAATCAAGAAGATTACCACAAAGTTTTGAGCAAAGATAGATATGAGATTGTACAAATGAGATGTGATGTAGTAGTTCAACACATTTACACTATATTGGTGAGACTAGTTAAATGCCATTATTATATGGGTTGGTTTGTTAGGTAAAGACATGGTTTGTTAGGTGAAGACATTTAATGATACTAGTACTATGAGAAGAGTTTAAGTAAAAGAATATATTAAAGTGAAAAAGATATTAGACTAATTAACTTTGAGTTAATCTAAGGTCCAAAATTTACATGTCAATTGTGAGATATTAAAGCCTTAATAATATGGATTAAGGGTTAGTTCGGTAATTTAGTCTTCTAATACATATTAATAAAGAAACTTGATTTGCACAATTCAAGTTTTGACGGACACACTCTATTCTTTGTTATGAACAATCATACATATATGACAAGATGCTTATTATGCTTGTACTTTGAAGCGTGACAAAAAAAAGTGGCAATCACATCCATTAATAAACTCGATGGTTTTTCAATTTGTGCTCCGGATTTCATTTATCCTCTTCAAATATTATTTTTTTCACTTTACTAGTTATAATACTCGTACACGCATAATATTTTTTTATGAATTTGTTCATAGGTTGTAATTAGTGTTTTTAGTTTTGTTGAAGGCTCGTGGGGAAAGATTAAACGTACATAATTTATTAAATTATATTATTACTAGCTTCAAGGCTCGCCCGTTGGGCGACGAGCTTTAAGATTTTGTTCAAAAAAACATTTGCATTTTGATAGTTGTTCGATATTGTTTTTGGTTGTTCCAAGTATTGCATATCATTTAGATAACCTGGTCTGATTTCTGTTTTTGTCATCAATTAGAACAAATAGTTGTTTCAATATTGTTTTTAGAATTAAGCGCTTGTTGATAGAATGTTGACAAATAAATGTAATTAGCAAGAGTTTATAAGATAATTTTGTGCAACATTGATGTAACAAAAACATAAAAACTAAACATTCCTCCTTTATTAGTCAAACTTTCATATAGTTGTTGATGTTGGATTAGCAATTCAGGAATTTTATAATCCAATTCATCATAAATCAGCCGGTTGTACTTAGAATTCGGATAAGGCATGATGACTATATTTTTTAGACTTTTTAAATTGCTTAGTAGCTTTCCCTCAATATACATCAAACATATATTGTACCGTGGCGTAACACTTGGTTCAAGAACCTGAAACACAAATGAAACATGTTTTTTATATTAACTTGTAGGTTATGCTAGGTGCAATGGACATATTTTAGTTGATTGACATAATAGTTACAATGCAATCTTGTTAAACATTTGGGGGTGTTCTTTAACCTACTTAGGAACATTAGGGGCCTTTAACAGTCTATTGCTAAAATTTAAGACTCGTGATTGAGTGTATTTAGTCAAAAGGTATGTTTTCGATCGGACGGTCAGAGTTGCTTTGCGTGAATTATACGGTGATGCCTAAAGATTATTTGCCATGTGTCATGGTACAGAAATTAATTGTGTCCCATTTTGGCCCATACAACAGAAGAATCTGGTTATCACCCCCATTATCTCAAAAAGCTTCTCGAACAAAATAGTGTCAAAATCATTTTATACGGTTATCACCCCATTTTTGGGGTATAAAGCATTTTCCAATATTTATTTTCAACTAGTATATGATGGAAAATTCATAAAAATAGTGTCAAAATAATTTTTCCCATGTTAGTTACTCAACCATGAAACTGTAACTATTGTAAATTCATGACAAATATTATTGATAACATGTCAAACTTTGATTCAAAGCTAAAATTCTTGCTGTTCCAAAAAATTGTTTGAGAACCAAAGATCAAAGCACCATGAGAACCAAAGATCAAAGCACCATGAGAACCATAAATGAGAACCACACTTGATACCACCATGTAAAATTTTCACATTCAGTACACGCAAAGATGAAAGCACAAGTTATATATAGACCACGGATGCACAAACTTTATACACAAAGTACATCATATCGTCTGAAAAAGAGACACATAAGTTGCTGCTAGTACACCACTTCTCCATTATAGTAATACACATTACAAAAGTAGTACGACGTCGTTTTTGAGGTCGTTTTTTACGTCGTGCTACAGTAAAATGAACAGTACCCGGCCCACTGGGCTCGGTTACTGTTCATCGGCAAAAAAAAAAAAATCTTTATAATCCCGCTCCTCTTCTTTGGCCAAAAATAAGAAAAAATTTTTTACGGGAAGTACTCTCATTTTTAACTATTTACGGCTTTCTATCGGCTTGGGCAAAAAAAAACGCGCGATTGTCATTTAATATAAGAACAAAACAAACTATTAAACATGAGACCGAAAAAATAAACCCGCACAAAATAATATGAAAAAAAAATTGCTCAACACAAAATAAGAAAAAATTTACAAAAGTAGTACGACGTCGTTTTTGAGGTCGTTTTTTACGTCGTGCTACAGTAAAATGAACAGTACCCGGTCCACTGGGCTCCGTTACTGTTCATCGGCAAAAAAAAAAAAAACTTTATAATCCCGCTCCTCTTCTTTGGCCAAAAATAAGAAAAAAAAATTTACGGGACGTACTCTCATTTTTAACTACCCACTAGGCTCGGTTACTGTTCATCGGCCAAAAAAAAAAAACTTTATAATCCCGCTCCCCTTCTTTGGCCAAAAATAAGAAAAAAAAAAATTACGGGACGTACATTTTTTATATTTACGGTCTTTCTATCGGCTCTGGCAAAAAAAAACGAAGCGATTGTCATTTAATATAAGAAACAAAACAAACTAATAAAAATGAGACCGAAAATTAAACCCGCACAAAAATAATATGAAAAAAAAATGCTACACACAAAATAAGAAAAAAATTTACAAAATGTACTGACTTTACTAGGATAAATTAAATACCCGAAGCTACATCTTAGGACCAACATATTATTGCCCATATAAAATTACAAAACTTAAACTGGGATCGGTTACTGTTAATCGGCACAAAATAAAAAAAACTTTATAATCCGCTTCCATTTTTTGGCTATATATGAAATAATTTTTTTTTTCAAAAAGTATACTACGTCGTTTTGGGAGATGTGTTACAGTAATAAATGAACAGTGCCCGGCCCATCCACTGGGCTCGTTACTGTTCTTTGGCCAAAAAAAATAAATAAAAAAAAATAAAAACTTTTAATCTTTCTCATTCTTTGGCCAAAAAATAATAAGAAAGAAAAAATTTTACGGGACGTACTATATTTTTTAACTACCCACTAGGCTCGGTTACACTGTTAATCAGGCCAAAAAAAAAAAACTTTATAATCCCGCTCCCCTTCTTTGGCCAAAAATAAGAAAAAAAAAAATTACGGGACGTACTCTCATTTTTAACTATTTACGGCTTTCTATCGACCTGGGCAAAAAAAAAACGCGCGATTGTCATTTAATATAAGAACAAAACAAACTATTAAACATGAGACCGAAAAAATGAAGCCGAAAAAAAAATTAATGCCCCACAGCAACACGCCAAAAATTAACGCCCGCAGCAACGCGCGGGTAAACATGCTTGTTCTTCACATTTTAGTTTGTATTTACTAGCTTCTGGATGTGTTTTAAGAGACCTTCTTTATTAGCACCCACAATCTTGTCTACCACTTCTCCATTCTTAAAAAACAGAAATGTTGGCATTGCCTCCACCGAGTACTCAGCAGCAACACTCTGCACACGGACCAACAAGAGTTTCTGTTGGAATTTAAATAACTAGTTAACCATTAACTACGAGTACACAGCGGATATGGATCTAGTTTGACACATATGATCAACACACAATAAACATAAAAGAGTATGAGAAAGCTAACCTCTTGATGAATGTCTTGTAAAAATCAAACGAGAACTAAACCTTTGAAAACTAGTGAATAAGTTTCCACTTCTATGGTTGCTCACACAACACGTCAACCAAACACACGTCAACCAAACACACCAACAAAACCCTAATGTATTCTGTATCGAAATAGGTGAACCGAATTAGGGTTTTAACCTTAATCGGTTTTACCGAAATTGACAGAATGCGAACCCTCGTTGATTACAACCTGATGTCGACCTTGAGAACAGATTAACCAAGCAACCAATAACCTGATGTGAAGAATTTGAGCTCGTGGGATACCTAGATCGCACCTTAAAACCTTCTTGTTGATCACTGAAATTCAAACAACAAAGGTATAAACCGAAACCTAAATCTGGAATTTGGTGGACAGTTTTGGAGTGAAAAGGAGCCGCTATTTCTTTAGGGTTTGTGAGATGTTATGTCGTGTGATTAGAGCTAGGGTATGGAGGATTATATAGCTAGCCAACCCTAGTTCTAGAAGGATTAAGAAGCTAGACTTCTAACCTTATCACACCACCTTTTTCCACCCTTATCAAAACCTTGTTCTCCTTATCTTGTACATTCCTAAACCGCCTCAAAAAGTCCTTCCAGGAACACATATGAGATGGCTACAATTAGGTCCTCATATGTTAGAGTTGTGTCGATTTAGTCCTTTAGGTTCCATGCACATTTCCGCTTATTACACACACAAGATAATAACTTAAAGTCATTTCGTGGAATAAATGTGTTTTATGTGTCTTAACGTGTGTTCCCCCAATAGGCTCACACATTTCTAGTCGTACATTGCTAATCCAACTAACATAATCCAATAGCTTCCACTTGGGAGTTGGAGTAGCAGACCGCCCATATATTAACGATGAAAACGTCTAGCAACACTCACATTCGTTGTTAAAACTAGAAATGTCTGAGATCAAGTTTCAAAAACATTCTCAGTAGCATGGTTATGTATCTCTTGCTATCATCCCTTTGTTCAAATACCGTTAAACCATGGATATGGATCCTAACTCATTCCATATAGTTTAACCATTTAGTTTCTCGTTATAGAACTTAATACAAATATACCAAATGTAATCAAGAATCATCTTGCATTACCCTTTGGGTTCGTCCAAACAATTATCTGATTAATTCTGGAGAGGCGCCAATGGTATCATTCTGCACATATCAAATGGAGGAACAAATTCTTTGTTGAATACAAGTGTTGTGAATGCTGCTTCACATCACTTCCATAACAGTCTTTATAACTACCATTTTCAGGTTAGCGTTTGACTTAGAATTAAAAAGTGATATCCACACATACCAGAACTTGTTTGTATTCTCAACTCTAAGGATGACTTAACTAACCATTTTTGAATTTTTACTTATGACAACGAATCCATAAAATAAATAGTCAAAGGTTGGGGTGTCCAATGTGCATCCCTTGTGAATAACATATGAGTTTGGCGGGAACCATCCATATATTCAAAGAATATAACCAACACTCACATTTGCCTTATGTAACAATACTCCCATATTGTTAACCGACAATGGACATATTTAAATGATAAATCATTCAAGGATTAAATATGCAAATATAGGATAAACAATTATTATATGAGTGAAAAACAAATACCAAGTATCTTTATTCATCCGAAAATAAAATTGTCTTACAATCCCAATTATCCAAATACTAATAAAACACAGATTTACATGAGACTACTAGCTCGAAGCATTCCAATATTCTTAGTATGTTCTGAATGCTTTAGAAAGGCTAATGCTTTAGTAAAAGGATCAGCTAAGTTTTCATCTGTGTGAACTTTTTCTAACTTTATGTCGCCATATTCAATAACTTCATGAAGGTAGTGAAATTTGGCACGAAAATGTCTAACACCTTTAGTGATTCTTGATTCATTAGATATAGCACTTGCTCCAGTATTATCACAATACATATTTATGGGTTCTTCAATTGTGGGAACAACACAAAGCCCAGAAATGAATTTCTTAACCCAAACGGCTTGCTTAGAAGCATCATAGGCAGCAATATACTCAGCTTTTGCAGATGAAGTAGCGAAAATGCTTTGCTTGACACCCTTCCAATCAACAACACCTCTATTTAAAACGAACACATATCCAGTCTGAGACTTGAGGTCATTAGCATCCGTTAGATATCCAACATCAGTGTAGCAAGAAACCCTAAGCTCTCATTTTATATCACTTCCGTAAAAAATAAACATATCCTTAGTATTCCTGAGATACTTCAGAATGTTCTTAATAGTAGTCCAGTGAAGATCACCTGGATTCTGTTGAAATCGGCTTGTTATGTTCTGTGCGAACGCAACATCAAGACGAGTACATCTCACATCATAAATAATAGAACCCACAGCCGAAGCATATGGAACATTTTGCATGCGCTTCAATTCAGCAGGTGTTGAAGCACCTTGTGACTTACTCAATTTAAGCTTATCTTGCATGGGGATACTTCCACGTTTGGAATTCTCCATGTGAAATCTCTTTAAGATTTTCCAATATAAGCACTTTGACACAAACCAATTAACCGCCGTGATCTATCTCTGTAGATCTTGATTCCAAGAATATATGCAGCTTCACCTAAATCTTTCATAGCAAAACACCTTCCAAGGTAGGATTTTACATCTTGTAACATTGGAATGTTGTTTCCCATGATTAATATGTCATCGACATACAAGATTAGGAAAGTGACATTACTCACACTAGCTTTTAGATATACACATGGCTTATCATGATTTTGAGTGAAACCAAATTTCTTTATTTCATCATCAAATTGTTTATTCCATTGCCTTGATGCTTGCTTAAGCCCTTTAAAAGTTTAGAAATAGTTGAAGTGGATATAAGGTTCAAGTTGTTTTGAGTTTAAATAAGCTTTATAGCCAAAATAGTTGGGACAGTAAAAATAAAAGGAGTGTTTGGCCTATTGCCTTAAATTGAGCTCAAAAAGTCAACAATAGGTTGTCAAAAAGTTTTCACTTTAGCTATTAGGTTGTATAACAAAGTTTTAAACAGCTTTTAGAAGTTATGCTTTAGAATTCAAAAGTTTGAGAGTTAAAAAAACCTTAGCCACCAGGCTCTGTCAAATCTTTTTACATAGCTGAATTAGGTCTTAATATCAAGGTTTACACAGGTTTTAAGACTTAGTTTGAAGAATTTCAAAGTTTTGAGTGAAAAAAGTCTTCATTTGCACCAGGGCAATTTATCATTGTTAGTAACTTTAGATTTTAGGATTTTATAAGCATTTAAGAGTCACACTTAGTTAATTCAGGTAGAAAGGCATTTAGTTACTTGTTCATGAGTTTTACAAATAAGGATTAGCCTGCACTTTAAGAGTAGCCAAGTGTATCAGCAGCATTAAGAGATAAATAGCAGTTTTAACAGTTGTGTGCTCTTAAATTTCTAGCTCATTTTATACTTTATAGTTAAGAATTAGAAAGTAAAATTTTTCACTTTATTAGTGTTACATTAGGTCTATAAAAATCAACTGTTAAGTTTCAATTTGAAGCTTCTAACCTAGCCTCAATTCTCTGTCAAAAGTAGCTTATCAGCATTTTTGGATTTCAGCTATTTGCATTTTGAATTCTCTTTTCTAGTTTTAGATTTGAAAATCCTTTTATCTAGGTTGAATAAAGATAGTTAGGGCAGCTTATTGTCAAAATTTCAGCATATAAAGTTCAGTAATAAGCAAATTTAGCTTAGTAGAAAAAGCTCTTAACAGTTTCACTAGAACTTTGTACTTTTTCATCTTAATTTTCTTGTTAAAATTGTTAAAACTAGAGTAATTTTAGTTTAAATTCCTTTAATACACATCTCAAGCATCAAAGAGCTTCTTTTGTTTTTAGATTTCATCAAGTAATAAGCTCAATATAAGCAAAAATCTAAAAAGCTTGTTAAATAAGCACTTTCTGTAACAGTTTTTGCTTTGCTTATTTTCTAGCTTATTAAGTAGATAAAAGTTGAAAGTGTCTTCATTAAAGTTGTAGATAATAAGCTCCTTAGCAACTTTCATGTTTTGAGTTTTTTCTGAAAAGCACTTTTTCAATAAGCCAAATTAAGCTAGATTCGTAGGGTCTGTTTTGTAATTTTCTCAAAGCTAAGGGTTACCCGTTTTCACTGAATTGTAAATTTCATATATTTTGGCCGCCTACCCTTTACTTGCCTTTATTACAATTTCTACCCTGTTCTTTCTAGATAAATAAAATAGTTTTTAATTTTTAGTAATTAGTTTAATAAAAATTAGGTTTTAGTTTTAATTGGTCAAATTAGGGTTCAATTAGTTCGTAAAAATTGGGGCTTTTTGTGTCATTACATTTCTGCACCATTTTATTATCTTAAAATCATTTTTCTTAATTTTTCTCATTAGAATTGTATTTTCTAGGAATTAAAATAGATTTTAGTTAATTTCTTTTTCTTAGAAAAATCATAAAAAATAGAAAAATAGTTGAAAAATTAAAATTCTTTTTGCATTAATTTTCTTTTTAAATCTAGTATTTTTGAAAAATAAAAACAAAATTTTAGTGTTAATTTTTAGAAAAAGTTTATTTTTGATTAATTCATTAAACTTTAGAAATTCATAAAAAATTCAAAAATAGTTAAAAAATTCCAATTCTTTTTCCTAAAATTTTCATTTTAAATTTGTGATTTTTAGGTATAAAATTTGTTAAAAGTTGTGCCTTAGATTTTAAATTTCAATTTTAGCTCGCATTTTTACATTTTGTGCATTTAAATTTCGCGCTAGTTAATTGTTTTTAATTCGTGCTATTATATTTTGTAGTGTAATCAATAATTCAAAAACCCTTTATCATTCTTAACTCGAATCCGAATTATTCCCAAATTCTCAATTCACGATTTCGTTGGGACACGACCCGAGGAAAAGTACTTCCCGGATAAAAATATACAAATTGTGTTTTCTTTAGTGAGATTTTTACCTTATATTTCTCTTGGTTGAGAAGTATTTTGGAAAGAAATTCTTACGGGATTAATACTATAAGTATATTAAATTTGTTTACTACACATCAAATTTTGGCGCCGCTGCCGGGGAATTCGTGAACGATTGTTGAAGAATATTCGTTGAAGTAGAGTTTCGAAGAAAATTTTTGGTGTAATGCGGTCGATACGTCAACCTATATAATCAATAGAGTTTCCATTAGACGTATTTTAGGAAAAACTCCATACGAGTTGTTAAGAGGTAGGAAACCAAACCTTAACTATTTTAGAGTATTCGGAAGTAAATGTTTTATTCTTAATTCAAAAGATTACCTCACCAAGTTTGACTCAAAGTCATACGAAGGTGTCTTCCTAGGATATTCATAAAATAGTAAAGCTTACATAATACTTAACAAATATTAATGAAGTTAAAAGAAGTCGTTGAATGTAACTTTCGATGAAACTCCTCCCCCGCCTAAAACATCACCATTGGAAGATGATGAGTTAGTCGAAGAAGAAGCTATTGAGGTTAGTAAAACAAAACCCATAGGCAATGATCTTGAAGACATCTCATTAGAAAATAATCAAATTGTAAATATTAAAGAATCTAAAACTCATCCCTTAGAAAACGTTATTGGTTTCTAAATACAAAGAAACTCTTAGGTCGCAAGCTCAAGACAAAAGCAATTTCTTTTGCTTTATTTCAACAATAGAACCTAAAAATATAAATGAGGCATTAAAAGATGAAAATTGGGTAATGGCCATGCAAGAGGAACTAAACCAATTTAAAACAAATGATGTTTGGGAACTAGTCCCAAATCCCATGGATATGACCATCATAGGAACAAAATGGGTATATAGAAATAAACTCGATGAAAATGGCATAGTAACTAGAAACAAAGCTAGGTTAGTCGCCCAAGGTTATAATCAACAAGAAGGAATTGATTATGACGAAACATATGCACCCGTAGCTAGACTAGAGGTCCATAGAATACTTTTAGCTTATGCTTGCGCACTAGACTTTAAGTTTTACCAAATGGATGTGAAGAGTGCATTCCTTAACGGTTTTATCAATGAGGAGGTTTACGTGGCATACCTTCGGGATTCATTGACTTTATAAAACCTAATTATGTCTATAGACTTAAGAAAGCTCTTCATGGTCTAAAAAAAGCCCCAAAAGCTTGGTATGATTGATTAAAAACCTTTCTTATTAAACATGATTACTCTATAGGAATGGTAGATAACACACTCTTCAATATAAAGAAAGACTAGTCTCATTATAGTCCAAATATATTTTGATGACATTATATTTCGGATCAACTTGTCAAGAAATGTGTGATGACTTTTCCAAGATCATGCATGATGAGTTTGAAATGAGTATGATGGAGGAACTAAATTTTTTCTTAGGATTACAAATAAAACAATTAGATGATGGAATATTTTTTAATTAATCAAAATATATTAAGGAAATGCTTAAGAAATTTAGACTAGAAGACTCTAAGCCAATAAAAACCCTTATGTCTACGGAAACCAAACTCATGAGAAACGAAGAAGGTGAGTCCGTAGATAATACCAAATATAGAGGCATGATAGGTAGTTTATTATACTTAACGGCAAGTAGACCCGATATCATGTTTAGTGTTTGCCTTTCTGCACGCTTTCAAGAGGATCCCAAAACCTCTCACCTAGAAGCGGTTTAAGGCGTATCTTTGATACATTAAAGGCACTACCGCTTTAGGATTATGGACAAAACAAAACCCTCTATTCCGCTTCTGTTGTGGAGCTGGCAGAGCCCCTGTTTGCTTTTTCCGACAACCCCTCATAACATTCCACCCTACACCCCCCACCCCTATCCCCCCCACCACTATCTCTTGCGATCTACGTATCTCCACGCATGATCCGACACTGCATAAATTATCGTTTCTAATTGCCGGATTCCATAGGATACCCATAATCCTCATATGCTCGCTGGCTATATTATTGTTCAACGGTGCCTTTAACTGTATCAGAACGATCACCGCCCTTAAACACGTAAACGATCGATTTGAAAATTTCACCCAAATCCCTTTAGATAGTCTCTGTGGGCTGTTGCCACGGCCATAGATAGCCATATGCCTAGAAGAAGTCATCAAGTTTGATCAGACACCAGCTATATATCTCGCGCCCGATGCACCATGCGGCCCCCCGCCGCCTCCTTACGCCACTATGAGCGCACTTCCATCCGAGAACTATGTGTGTTTGCACGTTATTGGGATGTTGGCCATAACATCTTGGTTTTCGAGAAGGCAAAAAACGCTTCCTTGCCATCTCAACAAAGAAGCGGAATATGTAAGCGCCGGAAAGGCATGTCAACAAGCTCTATGAATGAAACAAGCTCTCATAGACTATGGCGTTTAGGTTTAGGACGACATTCCAATTTAATGTGCTGTATAACAAAGGGGCTATAGACTTAAAGTAAGGAATCCTGTTTCAACCTTCTTGAGAAAACAAAACCACATTGAGTTCTGCCTCACTTCCTTTTCTGTGATATAATGTTCTCAATAAGGGAATATTCTCTATAGGACAAAGGTTCATCGGAAGACAACATAGCCGATATTCTAACTAAACCACTTAAACGTGAGCCATTTAACTACTTACGTCTAGGCCTAGGAATGATGGAACAAATTGATTAAGTTTTCGGCATAATAAAGAAATGATAATCATCAATGAACCATCTGTCAAAAATCTGAGAAAAATAAATAAATAAATAATTTTTTCTCAACAGGTGGTGGCCCCCTTAATTCATAAAGGGCGGCCCCCTTAATTTTAAGGAGACCACCCAGACTTTAAGGGGACCACCCACCTAACTGACAAATTTTTTTTTCTCTGTGTCTAGGTTTCTATTTTACACAAACACAAGATTAGGAAAAGTTTATAAGCAAACTTTTATAAATTCTTCTATCTAAATGCATATCTCATATTTACATAATAAACAATAGTCTCAATCTTTTATTTTCTAAAGGTTATTCTCACAACTAGGAGCCACATGAAAATCAATTTAACATATTGTTGAGATAAGCTTAAACATTTTTACATATGCATAATGTTCTCTTACTTGTTGTCAAAAGTATATAATCTAATATATATTTTCAACAATCTTGGTTGAGCAAAATTAAATAAAGGAGCATTTGGATTATTTTTAGGTTTTACATGTCTTAGTGTCGAAATAATCACTACTCTACATTTGTCGCACTTAGGCTCTCACACTAGATTTGCACAACAAGATTGATTTTCGTTTTAACTTAACCCCCTTGTCATGATAAAATTATTGTGCATATATCTAGTTACTATTTTATATGCTCTCACTCTTTTGGTTTTCAATTCATATATTGAATTTATATGCCAAAATTATATGAAATAGTCTTATCCTACAACTTGTCATATATATGTATAATGTTGAATGCTAAATTGCTATGTGCTACAAAATCTTAAAGGCTGAATACATCGCGATGTCTGGTTGTTGTGCCCAAATTCTATGGATGCGGTCTCAATTATTGAATTATGGCTTTGCATACAATCACATCCCTCTGTATTGTGACAACAAGAGTGCCATAGCTTTATGCTGCAAAAATGTCCAGCACTCCAGGTCTAAACACATAGACATCCGACATCATTTCATCAAAGAACAAGTGGAGAAGGGAGTGGTTAAGTTGTCTTTCGTGAGGACAGAGTATCAACTGGCGGATATATTCACTAAGGCACTGCCTAGAGAACGATTCGAACTCATTCTCCCGCGGCTTGGCATGAAGAGTATGAAGCCAGAGACACTCAAACGTCTTCAGGATGATAAGGATGAGTAACGGATTTACTTCAAGTATCCTATGTAAATATGTACATACTTAAACCCAAAAAGAAAAATACAAAAATATAAAACCATCAAAAATCCATAAAAATCAGAAAATAGAAAATGCCAAAAATAGTTTTCTTCAAGACATGTCTTCCGTTTATCGATAACATTTACGGTCCTAGAAATGTCATTCAATAATGACACGGGTCTTTAAATGAAGCTCGAACGGAAGTTTAAACCTTTCAAAACATGTCTTAATGGCTTGCAGTTATTTCAGACTGCATCCCACTTTTCAAAATGAGGAAAGCACGTCGCTAAAAAGATGGCTGTTCCTAACAACGGGTGATTAAGTTCTCCCGGGCAGGGATTACTTCATATCCTTGCAACCTCAATCTAATGTACGCTTCAGTGCATTATTTCTTGATTAAGAAGAGAAGTCTTCTTTTATCCTCATAATTTTCCGTCTATGATTCTTTAGAAAATTATTTGGATTTCACGTGGTGGCTTAATGTTGTTTTTCTTTTAAAATCAAGTGGACTTGGATTTTTCATAAATTTGACACTCAATCAACGACTATAGCTCTTTCAATAGAAAACGAGTCATTGATTGAGGGGGAGAGTAGTTTTCAAATTCATGACAACTATTAGGCATCATTTTTTCAACACAAAAAGGTGTGGTAAGTAACGGGGTTATGGTGTAAAGGGGAGCTAACTCAAAAAGGTCCAAAGGTGTCAATTATATGCTAGTCTAGGGACTTATTTGCTGTTTGCTAATTGTTTCCTAGGCTCATTAAATGTGAAGGTCCTATTGTGTCATTTTCCCAAGGTTATTATTCCATTAGTTACTATTTAACCCTAAGTGTTAAAGAGATATGAAAAGTGAGGGACCAATTGCGTCATTTATCTTACATTATATGAAACAAGAAAGAGAGGGGCCATTAATGCCAAATTATGAAAGTATAACCTAAGAACAAAAAGGGGTGTGATGCGTTTTGACTTGGTTTTTTTTTTGCTTTGATGTTTGCTTGCACTTGTCATATTTTTCCTTCCTTCTTGTTACATGTTAGAAATATTTGTATTGTTCTAACTCGTTTTTGTAGCCAAGAAACCATAGCTCGATTCCTTGGTGCCCTCGAACGAGGGGGAGCACACATCAAGGGGGAGCATTTATTCCGTCGATTTAACTAGCAATTCTCGACGATGTCTTTTTGATTCTACAAAAAGGGGGAGAAATGACATGAAACTCACTAAATACTTGTTTAAAAATAATTTTACATTTAATGAGTTTAAATTTTGTAATCATCAAAAAGGGGGAGATTGTTGATAAAAATATAATGCCTAAAAACATTACTAATATTTTTTTTCACATCTTTACGTTTTGATAATCACAAAATATAAAAACGTTCAACGTAAAATTAAACGTAAACAAGTAATTAGTAGTAAATTCTCATTTCAACAAATACATCACTTAAAGGTATGAATAAATAAATGCTTAATGCATTTTATGATCAAAGGAAATTTTTATTCAACCTCACACTTTTATAAAATGTTGTAAACATTTTATAAACATTACAAAACATTTTCTACAATTAAAAGAAATGTTTTATTCAAAATAAACATTTTAAAATTCAAATTTTCGGACTTAAAACGGATAGAAAAGTTTTAGAAAATTCCCTATACATAAAAGACAAACTGTGGAAGCCCTAGTCTAGGGCGGCCCCCTTAAATACACGGCCAACCCCCTTAAAATTAAGGGGACCTCCCACCTATTTAAGGGACCGGCCCTAGGTAAACGCTCCCCCAGTTTGTCCTATAAATACTGGACTTTTCCCCACAATTTTCTCACCTTTTGCACTCATTCTTTCTGTTCTAAAATAGCCCACACATCTCTCTAAAAACCTTTGATCATTTAATCATAAAGCTTTGTTTCTAAGTGATCCAAGCTCAATCCCTCAAGTGCAAGAGAAGAATACTTCCATCATCAAGTGAAGAAGTATTACACCCCAAGTGTATATTGTAATCTTGTTGCATATCATAAATTGTAAATCATTTATATATCTTGTAAAGTTGTGAAGTTGTTAGGTTTTGGTAATTGTAGTAAGCATAGTTAGATTTTGGTGATCTTTCCAAGTAGTGTTAGTTAGTTATGGCATAAGTAGTGTGGTAAAGTGAAGTCGTGAAGTTGTAAGGAATTCTTGAAGTTGTGAAGAAGTTGCGAAGTTGTGAAGTCGTGAAGTTCTGTTGTGATAGATTAGTTCTAGCTAAGAGAACTCGACATTTAGCTTTGTGTGGTAAATCGGTGTAAGCAACGTTGTGTACGGTTTTCTCTGCCATAAGGGAGTTTGTTGATATAGTGAAGAAAACTCTCGAGTTAGGTGCTCGAGGAGTAGAGTAGGCCGAAAGGAGCTTCGTAACCGAACCACTATAAATCCTTGTGTTGTGGTTTGATCTTTCCAACTCTTATCTCTTATTCCTTTGTTTACTTTTACTTATTTATATTATTCATATTGTGCAAGTATTGAATTCACAAAAAGGTCGAATCTAAGTTTTCATAAATAAACATAAACATTAAAATAAAAAGCGTTAAACTATTCAACCCCCCTTTTAGTTTTCCATAGTTGACTTAGTATTTATAATTCTCATAATGCAGCTACAATCGTGTTATTTTTTATTTTGCATCACTAATAACAAGCGTCCATTCAATGATGTCGAGAAACTTAGTTTCTATTTATCTTTTTATACTATTTGTTATCACGAGATGTGACTTGCTAGGAGTTAATGGAGAAAAAAAGGGTCGGTTAAACATATATGTATTATTCTTATTGTTTTTTTTTTGTAATTATAAGCAGATTTCTAAAGAGACGAATGTGATTGATCAATTATACACGCAGGACTATTACATTGTCTTCTTGGGTGATCAAGCGGCCAAGCAGGATTCCAAGGCAAACACACACATTGGCATCCTATCAGCATTGAAAAGAAGGTAGTAATATGTAAAATAATGTTTCCTGTTTTGCAGATCAAATTAAAACTTTACAACAATAATAGAGGTGGCAATTTCAGTCCATTGACTTATAAATGGGTCGATTTTGCTTATGTTGTATGCCAAACGGTTTGAATTATAAGTCAGGTTTTCTGTAATAATAAAATCCTTGGAATCATATTTAGCTTATTAATTATTAAAATGATAAAAATGTGTTCGCGCACTGACCCCAACCTATTTCGGAAAGATTATAAAAAAATGCACGGGTTGACCCGTTACATGACCCACCCATTTTGCCACCTGTAAGCACTACATACTACCATAGTTCTGTTGCATTATAGTGAGTTAGATGCAAAGGCCTCACATGTCTACAGCTATACAATAAGTTTCAACGCCTTTGCAGCAAAGCTCATAACCTAGAAGCCAGAGAATTATCAGGTACGCATCTCTGAACCTTATTAGCGTTTATAGCATATATCTTAACAGTGATGTTCTGGTTGTTATCATGTTTGTAAAGGTATGGATGGTGTGTAATCTGTCATCTTGAATAAGTATTGCAGACTACATACAACAAGATCATGAGATTTTATAGGATTGCCACAAAGTGAAAGAAGAAAGAAGTTTGAGAGTGACATCATTGTCGGTGTTATGGATACAGGTTAACAAATTTTTAGTGTAGTGTCTCTGGCTCGGTTCTCATATAGTGGTCTTATAAGATAAAACCATTTGGTTTAGGGCATTCCTCTTAAGCATAATCAGTCTTTATCGTTCAACAAACTCATTAATATCTGATTTTGCTATCTAATTTGTTTTTTAGCTGTGTGCCATTGCGTGATTTTGACTGTGTACAACTACCTCATGTACACAAACGTAGCTTCATTGACAGGTTCCTACATAGATTTTGAAATTTACTACTTCTCTATTTTAGAAAAAAGCTCCGGTTTTGACTTTGGAGTCAAATGTATTACTATTAAACTTCATAATTAATGTATAAATGACACAAACAACTATATGACAATCAGAACGTTTCCAAGAGTATTTTGCTTAAACAAAGTACAAAGAGGCTGCTGAGCTTGCAGCATAATCTCCTCAAGGCATTCTCCATACCACATATTTAATTGCCAAATTTTAGGTATCCACAACATTAACCGCAAATGTATCTTTGAATTAACTGTCTAGAAACTAGATGTTACCTCTAAGAGATAACCGAGACATTCTGTAACAGGAAATTCTGTGTGATGTTGAACATCGATTGATAAATTGGAAGAAATTGCGTGACGGGTTTATAAGGAGACTGAAGATGGTATGTAGCTTTGTTACTCCCTTTTTTAATCTTAATATTAGTAATTTTCTGAATATGTATATTGACTTTTGTGTAGTTACTTATACCGTCTTGATCAAACTCTTGCGGATTATATCAGTTTTGCAACTCAGCTTGGTGTCTTTTTGATTTTTAAATAGATAAAATGATTACTATATTGAAAGAAGAAATGCGCATGAAATGGTAGTAATTGTTATCTCATATAAAAAGAAGCAGAACCTGAATATTCAAGATTTTGATAATTGGTTACTGCAGAAAAAGGTTTACAAAACATAAATCCAAACACCCGTTATTAACCTTCTTACCATTGTTGAAGAATCTGTTATCGATTTATCAAACGGGTTACACTATAACTATTTTGGATGTCATATTCTTTACAATTCATATTTTGAACATAAATTTTATGTTGAACTTTGTATAGTGGTTCACGATGAAGCGTCAGCATGCCGTTATAGTTATGGCTGATAGTCTCTACTATACAAAGTTTAAAGAGTATTGTAGGGTGAGGATCTATTTATTCATTGTTTATGTAATTGGTAAAATCTTTGAAGTTCTATATTTATTTGATTTTGATGTTTTCTTCTTTTCTTTTTGTACTACAGCCTGGTATGGATAGGCGCAATTGCTATACCGATGAACATTATTTGCCAATCGTTTTCAACATAAGGATTTTTATTCTTCTGTTGTCCCCTCTTTCTTATACTTCTTTATTGAAAATGTTGGTTCGACTACAAAAGTTAAATGGTGATTTTTTCCAGGATGGAGATATAGTACTTTTCAAAAATGAATACTGGATATCTTTTTAAAGTCAATGATTTTTATGTTTTTGAATGTTCAGATGTTCGATCCCAAGGGGATAGCAAACTGGTTGGTAACACATGTTGACTGGTCAGAACATAAATGGCATCCGAAATCATACGGGCTAAGGGACATCTCATCCCAGCTCATAAAGAATCTTTCTGTATTTTCTTTTTTCTTAATCTCACAAGTTGTTCGTTTGACACACTTTTTTTACCCCTTTCTATTGTAGATTTATGGTAGAAACAACTGAATCTTGATCCTTATGTTCGTGTACTCGAATAAAAAAGAGTCGTTTAGTTATCATTCATTAATTCTTTAGAGTTTTTACAAACGAGAGGTTTCCAGAATCTAAAATACAATATTTGAATGATAACGGTTTTTCCATCTTCGTGTCCTCGTCACTCCGTGCCATTAGTTACCTGAGATAAAACTCTGTCTAAAAATTCAAACACCAAGGTTGAGTGAAATACAACTAGGTTTTAATTAATATAATTTGAATGCAAATGCTTGATATTTGGGTTACGTTGATATACACCCAGTATTGAAACATAATTTATTATGCACATTAGTCATGAATCCGATTGCCTAGTTTAATGAATAATATTGCCCCAACGGGACCACTTTGCCAAAATACCCGCATGATATATAATGATGTTGCAATTGCGATTATTCGTTACTGGATACAACCAACGAGGAGTTTCCACCCAAATACTATATATTCACAAACATTCTCGCTTACTTAACGGAGAGTAATTAACTGATTCATGATTATGTGGAACTTAAAGGCAAAGCTGTTACTTAGGAATGTAAATTGAAATTAGCATGTAGAAATTAAATACATTATGTTTATAGCATGTACTCCCTCGCGGTTTATAAAATAATTGAAAAGCGAGGTATGAACTCACCTGAACAGTTATCAGGGAAATCTTAGATAGCTATGGATAGGGAATGAAAGTAACGGCATTCAACACGGCAATCTCAGACTAACCTGGGTTAATTATATGGCAACAAGTCTTCTTGTTCTGATTGTTTATATAAGATTTGGATAATGCATGTTGGTTTTGAATAAAAATTATCATAACACCGTTCGGGCCATCATTGTTTAGAAGTCATTCAGTAAACGTTTGTGGAGCTAGGGCACTTTAAATCGTAAACCCAACAACTCAGACTAGAACGTGCAGTACAAGATGAAAAACTTCCTTAATAGAAGCTCTCTAGTATTGTGGATGTTATGGATCGGTGACATGATTTTCTAAAGCAATCAATGATGGAATGATATATGGATTAGAAACCATAAGCATTTTAAGCATTTTATTCAATATCTGGAGATGTTAAGCACGAGGAGCGTTAATTAAAGTTATGTTGGAATGTTTTGAATATGATTTTATACTTTTTCAAAATGTTACATTTTAGACCCTAGGGTTTGGAAAATTACAAGTAGACCCTTAGGGTTTGCATTTTTACGACTTTGGTCCTTCAACTTTTATTGATATACCAAGTAAACCTTATACTTTAAAAAGTGACATAATAGACCCCTATAGTTATAACTTTGATAAAATGACACTTTTAGTCCTTTTTGTTATAAGTTTCTGAAATTTTACGGATTTATACCACTCTCTTTGCATGGTTTATAATTTACAAAAACATGTCCAAATTACCCTGCAAGCTTAATTTAATATTTCCATAGATCATTTATAAGTTATAATAAAAAAAAAAATGATGATTTAACACAACTTAAGTTTAATTTAAGATTCGTTTAAGACTAAAAGGTTAAAAACGGTCTCAATTAGGGTTTCAAAATGAATACGTGGCGGTTTTAGGTTCAAATTCTTTCAATGACTTATCAAAGCACTTATTTTAACATTATATAAGCTTATTAGGATAGATTATAACAATAGTTTACAAGTTTAGCTCATAGTTTAAGTAAAAACATGAAATTAGGGTTTCGGGTGTACGGTTTTGGATCAAAAAGGCATAACACTTAGGTTTTTGAGTTCAAAGCTTTATATTATGATTTTAGCAAGATCATATGAACATTATGACGTTATGAAAGCAGAACATAAGCTTAGAGAACCTGGTTTGAGCTTATAGCTTGGAAACGGGTCAGAATCGGGACTTTCGGCTTCGTACGGCTAGAGTAACGACTCCCGGGCTTCGTTTCTTGGTTTCTTTTGCTTCCTTTCTGTACTTGAGACTTCTTAAGATCTATTAGAATTCATATTGAGCAAGGAGTTGCTACTATGAAGGGTTATAGAGGAGGAAGTGGGGGATGAAGAAAAATGAAGACATATGAGTCCTATTTATACCCATTTGAAGGTATAATGAGTAAGCAAGCTTCATGATCTGGTTAGGACACATAGGAGGTATAGAGGGTGATGTGGAGGGTCTATAGAATGTGTTGGTTAAGCTAGAAACTAGCTTGGATGTGTTGTTTTCTTCTTTCTTTGCCGCGGCTAAGATAGAGAAACAAGGATGCATGTGATGAATTTTATACAATATAAATGGAAGATATTTTGAAGAGAGGTACTTTTAAGTAGCTAGGGAGGTAAGTTGCTTGTCATTGAGGTGCTTGGTTGCAAGAAAAATAGTTAAAATGGGTTATTTTGCAAGGGTTTTGGTTTCGGGTTCACTAGGGCTCATTTAGGGTTCGGGTTGAGTTTTCTAGCTTGTAATTTGTATACATTTGATTAGGAATGATAGGTTACTGATCCTAGGACTTATATTAAGGATTATAATCAAGATTTGATAGGTGGTTTGAGTTAAAATGGGTTGAAATTGAGAAAACGGGTCAAAGTCACAATTAGGGCACAATTAGGGTTTTCTGGATTCGTTTCTTGGATAATTGAAATAGAATGATTAAATGATGATGGAGTATGATTGAGTATGTTGTAATTCATGTTATTATAACTTATTTAAGAGTTGGTTTAGGTTTACAATGGGTAAAAATCAAGAAACGTGTCATGGTTTAGAAACTAGCTCGGTTTTAGGGTTTAGGGTTTTGAATTAGGGTTTTGAGTGTAAAAAGATGTATGAAAGCTTATGTATGGAATAATTAGGGTTCATATATTTTAAAATGAGTATAGTAGCTTGAACATAAGTGATAGTGAAGAAATGAGGATGAAAACAGAGGTAAAACGGCTGTTTTAGAGATCATGCTTAATGACTTATGCATTGAGCTTTTAAGGACTTGTACTTTGATTTAAAGAGATTATATATTTCAAATGAGATGTTAAATCCATGTATCATAATGCTTAAGTAGCTGTTGCATTCACTTTAGAGTTAACCATTTCATGAGGTTAGGGTTTAGAGGGCCATCGATAATGGTTTAAAAGTGCCCGATTTGAAATGATGTTGCCAATGGTAACTTATAGAATAAAAAAAAAAACAAAAAAATGTATCATGTAATAATGATATTATGATATTGAGTTGATATGTTATGATGTTTGCTTGATATATATGATAATAGGATTGCCATATGTAGGATATTGCCTGAGCCGCGATAACATAGTTTATGCAGGTTATATATGCAATTGAGATATTGGCAAAGTAATGTAAAGTAATAAAGCGAAAAAATTTCCCGGAAAAAGTGAGTTTCATATATAATGAGATAATTGTACATCATCTAACTTAATAGATGGATATTTACATTTATGAAAGTTACGGGTTGTTATATTGTTCGTTTGACACACTTTTTTTACCCCTTTATATAGTATATTTATTGTAGAAATATCTAAATCTCGATCCTTATGTACGTTTACTCGAAAGAATGCGTCAAAGGTATTTTAGGGGGAGTGTTTGGATATATGTTTTGACACTGATCATATGATATCAAATAATTAGAATCAGATAATGATGTAATTTACCCTTCACTAATCACTTTTTTGTTGCTGTTATAAAATTGATTATCTATTCAGATAATCCTAAGACTAAAAAAATGCTACTTTGAGCTGCACTTATCAAATCAGTTTTGAAACACAAATCCAAACACCCTAGATTTCTCAATGGTAACTTGTTTTGGTTGTGTGGATCTTGCAGTCCATCTCTGAACGTGTTCATGAAACAAGTGACAAAAAGGTATCTAATTTGTATGTTTGAGCAAATCTAATATTATAGTGCATGGTGTGGTATAATGGATATTTGGAAGATGTTGCTTTTTCAATATATGCTTTGATTGTTTCTTTGCTTAATATTGGTATGGTATATGTTCAAGTTTTAACTCTGCCTAGGTTTAGTGTGTACTCAGCCGATCCCAAGCCCGGATATAAAAGAGGAGGGTTGAAGGAGGTAAAATACCTCCCACTAAAAACGTATGTTCGTACTTGTATGAATATTAGTCTGAAGGAAACCATTTAGTCGCTTTGAGAGGAAACCATTTAGTCGCTTTGAATGGTATTTGGTATGCATGATTTTTGTAGATGATAACTGTAGGTGAGTACTGAGTAGTCGTTAAGGTGCCCTTATTGCAATGGCTATGGTAATGATCTAAACCAGTGAAGCGAGTGATTCGCGTGTTGGGGCTTTTAGGTATTTATCTTTATGTTTAAGTTTGCATTCTTATTTATTAAATTTGGTGAAATGGGTCGGTCAAGTGACAATTTAAGTTGCGTAATTTTATGTACGCGTTGTGTTGATTCAAGACTAATATTATGCCAAATTTATATATTTGTCAACAATTACAGTGTTAGATAAGTCTTTACATTACCTTTGATGTTTAGTTTTTGATGTATTTTCATAATCACATTTTTAGTCATGCAAAGCAATGCAACTTTACTTTTGGCACTTTATTCTATTGGTTCATGAATTAATAAATCTCTTAACAGTGATGATTGAAAATGAGTTAAGTTATTGGGGGAAAGTTACTTGGTTCTTGAATGTTTTTCTTTTCTTTTTCTGGTTCAGTGCAAAAAGAGGTAGAGTTTACCAACTGGAACTAGAACCATTCCTGCTTCAGCTCTAGTTGCAGCATGAATTGTTTCGCAAGGCATTTCAATTTCGGCTAGTCAACAACATAAGAGATATGAGGTAGGGAATAGTAATAATAATATTATTATTAGTGGTAGCGGCTGTAGGACCACTTGGCCAATGATGGCTAGACCTATAAGCCATATGACCAATCCTATGTGACCAACTGATATAAACAGGTACGTTACGCTAAACAGGTATGAGTGACCAAATGAAAAACAGGAGACAAATGATGAGACTGCTTTGTTTTCCACATCTGATGACCAAGAGAATGTGTGTGCTTATTCTTATTCTTGTAGTGGGCGGGTCAGGCGAGCCGGATAATGGGTCGAAATGTAGAATTTTGTACTTGTCTGGTTGACTAGGAACACTTTATGTCCGTTTTAAAATTAATTTTTGTACCTTAAAAATTCTTGTAAGTTTGACCAATTATAAATGGATCCAACCCATTCAGTAAGTATATGGGTCAAAATTGCCACATCTACTTATTCCTGTTGTTAGCTTCTATTAGTAGTTCTTTTTGGCATTTAGCTTACATTTTCTATGAACTATCTTCGGGCCAACAATAGTGGGGGCTGGTGAACTAGCAGCAGTTGCTTCATTTTTCATACTTCCAAACCACAATTAACACACACTAAGTCCTACCTAGAGCCTTTACTAAGTTATGTGTTTAATTGAACAACTGCAGTACTTACACATTAATGTTACATGTGTGTATAATTTAGCCACATAGTAGCACCAAAATGATCATGACATGTCATATAAATGATACTAGATTAGAAAGAGTCATGGGCAAGATTATTTAATAGGAACTTAGTTTTTAACCATGTTACATGCGTGCTCAAGTAAAGTAGATAGTTAACAGCAGACATGGTATGACTATGAGGTAACACAATATCACTTATATGCCCTTGGAAGTAGAGTTCTGAGCTACATCTGTTTAGAGGATTAGATGCATGTATATGACCAAAAGATTGTGATAAGATAATTCGTTGACGAGGGGTATCTAGCTAGCTAATGATTTAAACACAACCACCTTAGACACATTGAAACCTTTTAGAGTTATTTTGTATCCATTAGCCTATCATTTTTACAAAGAAACAACTAAAAATATAATTCTCTTATTTTCATATCATAACACCATTATGCGTTAACTTACCTTTGTTGTTTATGCAGGTAAGATGCAAAAAAGCTTAAATATTCTTTTTGAAAATGACTTATGCTAATAGTGGTGACTCAAAATAAAATCAATACATTTTTAGTGTTCTTTAAGTATTTTATGAAAACTCTAAGCAACATTACTAATCCTAATTATGAACTTCCAGTTAGGTGTTGGTGTGAATTAGAAAACATGAATCCCTATGGATATAGGACCGTCCCATCAAAATGGAAAGGTGGATGTGAGAACGATACTTTAGTACCTTGCAACAAGTATGCATATAGATCTTTTTAGATAATTTATTTTACATTATCAGTGCGGGCGTTTTGTTCTTTGAATTTGTTTGTAGTTTGTACAACTTGAATAGCTTACAGATATGTTCTAAATTTATGACTGATAGAAGCAAACTCGAATTGAGGTTAACTAAAGATCCTTGAATCTGTATAGCTCAAAAAACGTTTGATATATAATAGAAAAATAAGCACTATGTAAAATGAGCTCGAGTAGGTGTTAGATCTAATAAAATTTTGCAAGTGCTAAACTTGGCCAGTTTTGATGGGGTGCTCACTTTAGCTATTCTGATGTCTTATTGTGTCATGTTGTTGAGTTTCAAGTACTAAGAAGCCTTTGAGTATCAAATGTAATTTCTTCGTTTATATATTGTTTTTAGGTGGTTCTAATGGTCATGTATTCAGTTATATAGGATCATTAGGTAGTTTTCTTATACTTTGTTCTTACAGATACTTTAGTAACTCTTTCTTTCTCATATCAAATGAAACATTCATTTCTTTTCGTTTCTTATGCGTTCAATAAACTATTTCGTATGTTTATAATTGATTTATCTTTATTTAATTTTTTGTAGACGATAAAACATAGAAATTTGATTAGAATTAAGTCCATAGGTCATGTATATATTTATGCAAGTATTAGCCAGATAAAACCTTGAAATTTGAGAAGAACTCTACTGATATAAAGGAACCTTTAGTCGTATCATCCTCTAAAACCTCTTCAGTCTAGAAAACTAATGCTACTCCAGAATCTGGTGACTGCCAATTCAGAATTATCAGTGAGAGGCGATAAGATCAGTCAGTTAAATAGACACCTTGCACCAAAGCATCATCCGCCACATGTTCAGCCTCCTGCATCTACCTTAAGTGATGAAGAGGTATGTATGAATCAAAGATGGATTTTTTGTGTTATTGTCGTCAAATTAGAGCACTCAGAATATCTTCATATGGCTGGAAATGGATTTAAGCAGTTCATTCTGAAATTCACACTCTTTGTTAAGACTATAAGCTCCAAACTAACAAAATTCATCGTTGCTACATACGGTTTTGATAATTTTGTTTATTTTATCGAGAGATTGTTCTGAATATTTGATTTCTTTTCATTGGACCATGGTCCATGCCTAGCAAGTGCAAAAGTTCGCCTAAGATAGGTATACAAACATTCATTCAATCAATCATTTTGCATCTTTTATATGAATAAGTTTGCTGTTATGTGTGTATTGTATGGAAATTAGGCGTAATATGTATCGGTTTTTGTTACATGTTAAGTGTCGTTGAATTGTGATGACGTCATTATTCATAACGTATCACGTATATGATACTTCTTTTCCCTTTCTTGGAGAATAGGCCTTGAATCCAGTACTAACTATGGTAGGATAATTTCAGGAGCCTATGATTTTATGTAGTGTTAGAGCATTACTTTTACCTTTTGTTGGATAAATATTTATGGTAATTTCTCTTACTTATATCTCTTTCTTTCTGACCATTTGTTTCAGTTGAGATGTATTTCTACCTCGTGGCTGATGGTTACGGATAGGCCTATTATTCTGGGTGACTTATTCCTTCTATCTCCTGTAATGCAGAGATGGAAAGAGCAATACTTTGTGAATGTTGGATATGATTGTGGATTGACCATAGCGGGCTCTTACTATGTTCGCTTTTCTTGTATGGATGGCTCAATCAACGGCTACTATTATGACCCTAATAGCAGGTACTAAACTTTTTTTGTTCCTTTTTCTTTGTTATTATGTTCAAGAATGAGATATCTTTTACCAATTATATGTATCAACGTATGTAATAAAATGAGTGTGGGCAGCATCTATCTCGACCCCTACTAGCTCCAATAATTTGCTAAAAACAATTATGTTAAGTATGCTAATGTATGCTAGAAACATATACTTTTGGAAGCGGTATCGTGTCAATCACTCTTTCATTTTCGAAAAATGTGATATGTTATGACACGTGACAGAGCATCACAACCACTTGGAGGTACTTTTTGGTATAGCCGAAGAAATGACAACAAGTTTTTACCATTTGTTATTGATGATTCATTTACCAGTAAGAGGCGTGCCCAGGCTAGGCGGAGAGGTACTTCACCTCATTAGTCGTCACATACTTCGTATATCAGGTTGTGTGTATATTTTCAGACTTTTGCTGTTGTTTTTATCGATCTTTGCCTATTTATCTATCTTGACTGTTGGAAGATTTATAGGCTCACGGCCACCGCCACCAAAGACTACACCATTGATAAAACGAAAGAAGGGAAAGAGTGCGCAAGGTAAGTTGGTTGAACTAGAGGATAAAGCAACAAACTTCTTCACTGGCAAAAAGAATGCGCTTGGTAAGTTAACATGTGTAGCCCAAATATTATCTATAGGCAACAATGAACACTCTGCAGATTATTCAAAACTCATGCCAAATAATCGTTATCAAACAAATTTATTTTTCCTTTTATAATCTGTTATAGGTTTCAAAGATCGAGAGATATATCTCTTTATTAGAAAATCTGTAGCCCAAATATTATAATCGTATGAAGATGAAAATAGCTTTGTTGTCACTTTCTTTAAGTCAGCTACTGCTGCTACTCTATCAACCCCACAAAATCACGCCTTTCTGAACGATGTCGAAACAGGCCGAAGCTGCAGATATATCTTATACATATTATTGGTTTGCGTATCAGCATATATAAATCCGTTATAATTGGGAACCTTTTATCATGTGAAATCTTTTGGTGGCAGTAGATTTATTGTAAATGGAGTGCTGCACTAAAGACTGACTTCATTATGCGTAACATGTGGACTAGGTCCTTTACTCGATGCTGATATGACTTATCAACGATGGAGTTGGAGCAGAAAATTGCAGACCTGAGCCACCGGTTGCAGAGGCAGAATTTCTTAGTTTATGTTCCATATAGATCTTCTATACAACTTTGTGTTGAATGTATAGTCGTAAGGTTTGTCTTTCTAAGTCAACATTGTATCAAAAAAGTGTACATTGTACATATTCATTACAGTGACTTCATAATATGTCTAATGGCTTGCGCTTATTTAAACATGTGTTTTACCTATACTTATACGCTGCAGTAACATGTTAGCCCCCGCCGCAACGCGCAAGTCATTTTTTAACTCGCTTATGCTAAAGTAGAGGTAATGCGTAATTGGTAAAACAAATAATTTTAAAAGCTATGGCGTGTCTCAAAATAAAACCTCATTACAAGAAAATCGCAGCTAATTACCTAGAAACAATATATGACTAAATATAATTTTACTTTTATACACAATTTAAGACAATATATAAATGTAATACCTTTATTCAAGATTTATGTCTAAGGCGAGTGTGCACGTGCATTGAAACTATATTATTACTTTACTATTATTATTCCACGTATACACGTATTCAAAAATTTAAAACAACAACATGAGGGTTTTGAAACTGTAATCACAATATATTAACCGGACCAAAATAGACAGACCCGAACGTAACTGAACCGTCTAATATTGACCGAACCAAAAACCACCAACCCTGGCCTACAGGAACCGTTTTGATCATTTCATAGCCACCTGTACTCAACACTCTAAATTATTAAGCCAAACTCACGTAGACTTATCTTTAGGGGAAAAAAGTATGACAAGGCAAACCCGCGTCGGGCGGGTTACGTAAGCTAGTATACATCATGATCTATATAGATTTATATATATATATATATATATATATATATTATATATAGAAATAATATATATAAAATATTTGCAAAGCCCTCTCGATGGGTGGGTTTGCCTTATGATTATCGTTTACAATAAATTACATAAAGATAAATGAATTATAAAGATACGGAATTATTTATTTAATGAATTACAAACAAAAGGAAATGAATGTTCATCGGATATGAGAAAGAAACTAATTAAAGGTAAATCAGTTATAAACATACCAACATTTTTATTGAATGCATTAAGAAAGAAAAGAAATGTAAACCAGATGTGTAAATATAATGAAATATATACATTTATGACTCATGAAAGTTGCACACAAAATGCAAGAATACAACTGGCGCTCATGATAATAATAAACCCCTTCCTGGTATTCTTTGGTTGCGGCCTAGGAGTCCCTGTAACCTTGTGTAATTCACCATATAGCTAAACTGGTGTAACCGAAACACATATTTTGAGTTTTTACACGCCTCCAAATAAACATTAGCTAACCGTCCCTTATGTACTCTTTACCAAATCCACCTTGTCGATAAATGTTTTTATTACCAAAATTATCAGTTGCAACTTGTAGTTCACATAAAGAAAACTGCTTCACTCCCAAATAAACATAGTTTCTTCTGCATCTGCAAATACCAAAGAAACAAATAAATAGAATACATCATTAGGAACCAAAATCATTAGATTTTAAATTTACTAATTGGGCACACCAATGAACTAAGAGACAAAAATTAAAATTACCACAATCAATCGTTGCTTATTAAAATATATCTAATTACATGCAATGGTTTTCGATTCACCAAAATGTTCTAAATTAGTAATACATGTTATCTTGATTGTAAAATACCAAATGTATCATATAAAAAACAAATACCCATGCTAGTATATAGCAAACTGATAACATCACAAAGATAATAACACTTTAAATTACATCTACTTACACAAAGTATATGAATATGTTATCAGGGGCATTCACTGGATTAGTTATTGTTGCTGGTTGAACCTGTAAAGACGCAAAAAACAACGACCAGTGATATCAAATGTTAGTATTGTAAAATATTTACCTTATTAAAAGACTCACACAGTTTGGTAAAATGAGTTGGTTAGGAAACTGAATTTACTGTTTGGTGAAATTGAGCTTTTTAAAACCTTCTCATTTGATGTGATATGAGCTTGGTTAGGATACTGTATATGATTCGGGTTTACTGTCATCTCTTAGAAACTTAAATAAACAGAATTTTAAAACACTTGCACAGTTTGGATTTATCCAGATCCAATGGTACCTTCCTTCTTATCGTTTGTTAGCAGATTGCATATCCAATTCTAAGTGCTTTTGCTTATTAATTAATTACTAATCTCCTAAACATGCTCTTATCGCCAAATTTCAATATCTAATTATTTTGACAACTACGTCTACTTTTATTTACTCTTGCTTAACGTCTCTAAACACGCAACAATAAGCATCAATATTCACAATCATTTAAGATACACACAAAGCGTGTGAATGGCGTGGTTATCCCTTCTATCTCTTTCACTAATTCATATGCTTTTTTTACTATCTCACTTTTAGTTACAATTTTTTTCCCTACTTTTTGACCTTTATCTGAAAATGAAGGAAATGATCTGAAGAGAGTTGTTGATTGTGCTTTCTTTCACCTTTTCAGCTATAGTTTAGGAAAGGATATATAAAATGTGCATATGTACCTCGATTGAAGGCATTGTGACTGATATATGCAAGTCCTTGCCATTGTTCACCGCTTCCATCATAGTAATACAGTGAGAGCTCTCAACACTTTGGGCAGAGTCTTGGACAGTGGCTAAATACACTACAAAAACTATATATTTACATTTTACCAAGACATTAGAACCAAAATGAAAAGCTTTTATCTCAGGCATAAATCAAAATATATAAATTTTTTGTTGGTTATTGTGCCTATAATAAGTGAGTTATATGTAATAATGATCATTTACCAATATTAAACTAACCATCAATGAAGCGGTTGAGACTCGTCTTCTTCTTTATCCACGCCTGCCAATTTTTAATAAGAAGTAACTGAAAAAAAGCTGACTGAAAATTGTCTTGTTATATTATTTTCCTTGATTCTATAGGACCAAACACACGGAGTGATCCTGATAATAGTATTCGAATGAAGAAAACAATATTACTTGGTTTTCATAGCTTGGAGAAGTGTTCAACACTGCTAATCATGTTAACTTGGTTATAGAAATATGTTGTTGTTGAAATACAGCCTCTTCACAGCTATTTCTTGTCCATCTGAAAGAACCCTTCACAACTATTTCTCATCCATCTAAAAGAAACCCTGAGAGATATATCACTGTCGATATCAGCTATTTCTCGTTCATATGTTTGTAGTAATGTCGAGATTCAAGTTGTCTTTCTATGTATGATTGCTCAAAGCCTCAAAATTAGCTTTATGGTAAATGGGTTGAATTAATTAAGAGATCAAACAAATCAAAAGCCGCTTAAACTGTACTTCATTGCCTAAAATCTTATATACCACATTTTGTTCTAGTAAAAATAGTATAGTAAAATTAAATAACTTCCGTTCTTTAACCGTAGTTAAATGGATATTCCTGTTTTAATATACCCTTTACCTAACCCGCTCATTTTATAACCTCTAACTTAGAGTATAAGGTACTAACCTTGTAGATGGTCCCAAATCCTCCTTGCCCGAGCTTATTGGACTCATCCGAACTTCCAGTGGCTTTCTCAACACTGGAATGCTTGAAGTTCAAGCTACTATCCTTAAGTGTCTTCGCTAGTCTCTTGACATCATAACAACCTAAAATGATAGAAATCGTTAATTTATAATTTCTGTTTTACAACATGATCAAATGTTGTAGTATGAAATCGTTAGATTCGTCATGTCATTTATCATTAGATCCGACATGATCAAAAGTACCTTAAGTTCCAAAGTTGTTCCCAAAAGTATAGAGATGTGTCACGGATAGTAATGTAGTAGCTTGAAAGTGTTACTGGATGAGAATTTGATGCAAAATAATTGAAGGGTTGGAGGTCTACAGTTGAGTAATGTCTATTATTTATCTATTGGTGTATCACCTCCAACTCTTAATGATTTTAAACCAACGTGTTTTTATACCAATAACTTTGCTCATATAGGAACTACATATCTTAATATAGTTTT
>BQNB010073297.1:0-32163 GCA_026074375.1 Tanacetum coccineum
AGCTTAATTCCGGTAATGCATGAAATTCAAAATATGCATTTTCCCTCCATTTTTCTTAAGCATTTCGTACCACCTTTTAAACATAACTTACAACACTCCAATGCACCACATGTGAACTATAGTTACCCTCCATTTCAGCCTATAGCTCGTCCAAAAGCCTAAAACCCTAACCCGAAACCTTAATGAGCTTGCCACCCCTTAACTAGTATCAAACCAAGTTCTAACCTAGCAAGCATCCACCACCTTGCTAGCCTCCTTTCACCTACTTGTCACCTACTTTTCACCACCAAACAACCACCCTACCACCTTTATCACCACCCTTGCTCACCAAGTAAAACCCTTATCACCTCCTTTGATTTTCAAACCATCTGCACCACCCTACACCTCTCTAATCTAGCCTAGCTCACCTTAGTCATCCTATGCTAACCCTTGGCCACCACTCCAAGTCTACTTGGCCACCACTCCAAGCAAACTTGGGCACCACTCTTTTCTTTACACTATATATACACGCATACATACATACATACACTTTCAATTCACCATCAAAACTTCATACTACCTTAAAATAATGTTCTAGCCATGCCATGGAAGAGAAGAAAGAAGGTCTAAGCTAAGTAGAAGCCAAGATTTAAGAAGAAAGGAGTCTTTGGTTCATAACTTAAAGTGTTTGACCCATTTCATCAATTTTGACCCATTCAAGCTTTTGTAAGTCTTCACCTTGTTCTATAAGCTCTTGTATTGTTTTAAATTATATATAAGCTCCTATACATCCTTATGATCTCATGAAATCAGCCCTTAAACCCTAAAGCTTACTCATTTGATTTTCCTAAACCAAACGCACTTTAAAAACCCTAAAAAGCTCTTTTCGTGTATCTAACAAGCTATAAGCCATAAGTTGTTATAATAAGCTATTTCAATAAGCTCATTTATCATTTCTATAAGCTTGAAAACTAATCTTAAAGCCTTAAACCCATCGGGTTAATCTTTTTAAACCAAACGAACCCGTTTTGGATTTTTAAGCTAATAAGCTCTTTTCATAAGCTACAAGCTCGTAAAACTTACTTATTTCAGCTTATAGTAATAAGTTATAAGCTGCAAAACTAAGTTGAATTTGAAAAATACAAAGTATTTGGTTTTAGGACATAAAATGCATTTTACTCGTAGCGTATTTCCTGTGATCGTATTATGCTAGTAGACTAATCCCTACACGTCTAGTACGAGGAGAGATGTTGTCGAATAACCCTCATACTCTATAAACAACTAGCCTATCTCTCGGTTTTAGCTGGGCACTCAGAAATGCAAACATTTATGCATCATCGCCGCGCCCTAATATATTGGATAATCTATTTTGAAATTATATAGTTTATGTTGGAAAGATGTGAACGTTTCATGCAAAGGGGTATATATTGTAAATTTTGAAATTATTAAACTTTCGGGCCAAAAATGTAATTATCCTAAAGTTAAACTTTAGGGGTTTGTTTGGCCATATTTGAAAGTTAAGGGTTAAATGTTTTAAAAGTCATATATAAAGGGATTAAATTGTAAATATATATACACCAAGGGTATGTATTGTCATATTCATATTCTCAAGGGTAGAAAATGTAATTTTTGTTATATTAATTTTAAATATATATTTAAATATTATAAGACTTGATTTTATTAAAGCCCGACACATTTGTCGTTATCATTCGTCGATCGAAACAATATAAAACAATTATATTACATATTTAACATAATTTATCATCCTCTAGCTTTTAAAGAAGCTTAAAAAGATAAAACCTTATCATTTAATCTATAACGTATCACGTTACTAGGGAGTTTCATGTGAGGGGATTTCATTTGGATAGACGTTTTGATGAGTTGCTGGATTTATGATTTAAAGTGTTCTAGCTCCTCAAACGTTTACTACATGACCTCTGGATTATGATAGCCCGAACAGTGATACGATATTTTCACAAGTTAACAAACCAAAAACCGTTAAACTTTATGAAGTAAAGTTTTGGAATATAATCAATCAAACTAAGACTTGACATATTACCCCAGGTTGCGTGACGAGGCTGTTTACTTCCATTTGAATTAAATTTCAAATCAATCAACTACCTTATCAAGGTGAGTTCATAGCCTCGCATTTTAATCTTTTCAATGTTTTATAAACCCGCGAGGGGGATACATGCTATAAACCATGAATACAAGTATTTTCCAACTGTATGCTATCCTGATATATTATTGCCTAAGTTTACCTTTACTGCCAATATCATTTAATCATGAACCATTAATCACTTGAGTGTGAACGCGAATATTGTGGATAGATCTATTGGGATTGACGAATCCCGTTTGTGTTTACCTGTACATGAGGTAATCAAACGCACTATATTTGAGAATAATGGGTAACTTTGGCAAGTTACCTTTCCATGAGGACATTTGTTCCTCACTAATATCACTGAGGTGATTTCCATGTTAATGTTTGGTTGCATGAGCTTAGGGCAATAATACTGTTTTCCATGATAATTGTAAATGCATGCAATTATTACCACTTATGATAACTTGTATTCAACCATCTTGTTTACAAATCTATGAATTTCACTCAACCGTTGTGTTGAACCTTTTAGTATGTTTATCTCAGGTAATTGAGCAAACTATGGCATAGAGTGGCATTGGACTTGAGGACGTCCAAACTTGTTATCATTCAACTTCAATATATTTTGGGACCTCCTTTGTAAAACTCTGATATGATATTGAATGATAACTAAATTTTCCAAAACGTCTCTTTTGAGTCGTTTTCTATGATTATGACTGTTGATTCATGAAGTAATACCCCAAATTAGCTTATGCTGCTATATGTCAAATAAGGGGGTGTTACAGATTTCGAGGAGTCATTTGCACCAGTTGCAAGACTTGAAGCTGTCAGTGTCTTTGTGGCGTATGCGGCTCACAAGACCTTTCCTATTTACCATATGGATGTTAAAACAACATTCCTGAATGGTCCACTAAAAGAGGAAGTTTTTGTTTGTCAGCCCGATGGTTTTGTAGATCCAGACTTTCCTAACTATGTTTATCGTCTTAAGAAAGCTTTATATTGTCTCAAACAAGCCCCGAGAGCCTGGTATGACAAGCTTTCCTTATTTCTAATCAAACACCATTTCACAAAAGGTATTGTTGATCCAACATTGTTTACAAGAATACACGAAGATGACATTTTGTTATTTCAAATCTATGTCAATGACATAATTTTTTGGTCAACTAAACCAGTTGTATTTTAATATTGCATAAAAGTAAAATTGACGGTATGTAAATTGGAATTAAATTCCAAATCACTAATCACTTAGCAAACACAAGTTAATTACTCACTACTCATAACGAAATTCAATTTAACAAACATAGCATTTAATAACAAAATTAAATCTACACTAAGCATGGCAAAAATCAAATACGCAAATATATTATGGAACGATAAAATAAAACTATTCTAAGTATTTAAAAGGATTAGAAATAGATACCCGAAATGATGAACCGCTCAATGTTATAAAACACACGATCTTAAATAACTTTAATAAACAAATAAGCTTTATCCTTAAAAAGCTTCTGTACTTCACTTATTAGCAAATAAAAGGTCTCAACTTTATCTACATAATTACTTCCTTTAAAAACCATAAAGATTAAAACTTATTCTATTTATCAACCTTTTAAAGACCCTTAAAGTCCTGGCCTTGAGTTGTATAGATTTTATCAACATTAAAACATAAAAAAGATTAAGATGAACAAGATAATATTAAGCTACTAAGACAAAATAAGCTAGAATTTATTCTAAAGACAATAAGCTAATAAAAAGATGAAAACTTTAGATCTAAATCTACCCGAAACTAAGGTGTTCAATCAAGTGAACTTGGATCTTAAAGATTTAGATCTAAGAAAAATAAGCTAGAATTAAAAAAGCAACAAACTTTATGCTAGAAAATAAGCTAAAAATAATAGATCTACTATTTTTAGATCTAATCCACCCAAAACTAAGGCGTCCAATCAAGTGAACATGGATCGGGTATGATTAAGGAATAGATCTAAGAAAATAAGCCAAAAAGTAAACAACTTTAAGCTAAATAAAATGAAAATAAGCTATTTGAAAATTTTAAGCTAAGATTAAGCTTACCAAAATCTAGGAAACACAAAGCTTAATAAATAAGCCGAGGATTAAGCACTCACGGTTTCCTTTATGATCTTGATATAAGCTTAATCAAATAATAAGCACTTTTGGAGAAAGAAAAGAAAAGAAAAGAGAAAAAGAGATGAAATAAGCAAAAGCTTATTTAGAGATATAAGCTTAGATTCAATCAAATAAGCTAAAGGAATACTTATTTGAAATAGAAAATAAGCTATAAAAAATAATAAGCTAAAAAGAGCTTATTGAATAAGCTAAAGAAAAGAAAGAGAGAAAAATAAGCAAAGACAATAAGCTATTAACCAACCTCAAACATCTTCATTAATAAGCTCAAAATGATTATTACAATAAGCTAATAAGCTTTAAAAAGCTTTTACAAAAAGCTAAAATCTATACTATACTACTCCTAAAACTAACCTACACTGTTTGAAAATAAACTAAAATCTCACACTCTCAATGAGCACTGCGTCTGTTGATTTATAGCCAAGATGTAGGAGGGGCAAATTCGTCATTTTAGGGCACCAACCAATCACAACCCAAGATCTAAGGGTATTTTAGTCATTTTACATGCCAGCTAATGATTTCTGGAACCTTGTACCACCTGACGCGTTAATTACTAGATCTACCAATCCTATAATGCCACGTGTGCTTCTGGATCATTCCTCGTACTGACAACTCGTTACAATGCAGCAGTACCTTCTTACCAATCATTAGGGAAGTTTCGTGCGTACCTCTTCTTTTTATCTTGATTTTCACTTTTAGTGCAACGTCGGGCAGCCTCTGATGGCAGCTGCCCATGACGTTGGCACGCTACGTTTGGCATCATCGTGGCAAGCCAATGACCCGGGTCAATGCCGGTCAACCATGCCGGACCATCGGGTCAATCGGCCGGCAGTCAACGTATGACCGGCGGTCAATCGGACTAGTCAACCGGTGTGCCGGACTACCTTGGCCCAACCGCCGCCGGACCACCGGTCAACGGTGGCGGACCACCGTTGACCACCGCCGGACCACTGGTCAACCACCGGTCAACGGTGGTCAACCGCTGGTCAATGGTGGTGGCCAACCGGGTCATGGGCCGGGTCAGGTCGGGTCTTGGGTCAGGTCAGGTCGGGTCTAGGTCGGGTAATGGGCCGGGTCTGGATCGGGTCATGGGCCGGGTCGGTTCGGTTCATGGGCCGGGTCGGGTCGACACGTGGCACCCTATGAATAAACCTCACCCAAGGCCTTACCCGGAATCGAACCAGGGACCTTGAGGTAGAAGCCAATGACTCTAACCGTTAGGCTAGAGCATGGTTCTAATTATTATATACCAATTTTATTATATAACCCTTAATTAATATGGACTAGGTTTATTATTACTAAAGGTTCAAACAGGGACGAAAAATGGTCAAAATAAAAAGGTTCAATATGTGAAGGCCTTCTTTATGGTACCGTTGGATCGTATTTCGTTTGCTCTTTCCAATGGTGTGATCGAGGAATATTAACGACTTTGTTTGAACCTCGATAAACGTAAAAACGTCGTCGAAAGTCACCCGAAAATTACCGTTTTTGCTTTGTTTTCAATCATTTGTACCTGTAAGACATAAAAACACAATACAAACATATTTGCACCATATTTGTCCATATTTTAGTGTTTTAGTCTGTTTATTAGCATTTTCCAGGGTACAAATGATGTGGGTTTTAGCACATATCAAATTCCCCCATACTAAGCCATTGTTGGTCCCACACGCAATGTAAATAAAATACGCCCAAAAATAAATAATTAAATCCCCTTTTAAATTATGACCCCTCACAATCAAACAAGAACAGAAAAGGTCCATTAAGAAGGTTCAAAAATCATTTATTTCGAAAGCGCCCCCGTTTTAACCACTTATTCATTAATAGATAAAAACTAAGATAACAATTAAATAAAATTATTTAAAAGGCTTTAAGAACGGGAGTTCGTCATCCTTGATTTTTACAATCCCCAAACTAAGCTTAAAACGAAATCACAGTTAAATATAAGATTAGATGCTAACACTACTCATAAATGCTAATTGTGTAAGTATAAACTTAACTTTTCGCTCCCATTATTCCTAAATTTCCTCTAAGGATTTTTTATTATTGGTGACAAATAAATTATGTCCTTATTATCATAAAGGTGCCCGGTTTAGACCACAATTAGTTTGAAATCCTTTCCTAAAGAGACGATATGGTGAGAATAAGGTCCACATTAAGGTTCTAAATTCGCATGATTTAGGGGTTATCCTTTTTATTTCATCCGCAACAACTCAACTACGAGTCCAGAGACAGAGGCTTTATTTAGATAACCCTGGAGTCGAAATTTGGCTTTATTATTATTATTGCAACATTATTAAACCTCGGTCCTTTAGAAGGCTGCAACATCGGTTGTGAGCCGGCAAGATGCAACAAACATATTTCGACCTCGGTAATTTCCTCGACCTTTTAGAAGGCTGCAACATCGGTTGTGAGCCGGCAAGATGCAACAAACTTTTATCAGTCTCGGATTATTATAACTATGTGCCTTATTTTGAAGGCTGCAACATCGGTTGTGAGCCGGCAAGATGCAACAAACTTTTATTAGCCCACAGTTATTATTATTATTTCCCTCCACCCTTTAAACGACTGTCACATCGATATGCGAGCCGACCATGATCCAGAAGTCTTATTTCGGCTTTGGTTTATTACATAATTATTATTATTATAGCCAAATTTCAAGTCCTATAGTCTTTTAACAACTGTCACATCGGTATGCGAGCCGACCATGGTCCAGGAGTCTATTTTCCTACAACACTGATAAAACCTCGATGTGTACCTTACTTTCACCAGAAGAAATCTCTACAAAGTGATTAAAACTAAGAATCGCAAAAACCTAAAGCAACTTTATTTTATTCAACAATTATATAGCGTTTAGTAAGCTGGTGGGAGCAAAAAGCCACAATTAACCTCTATGAGCTCTAAAGATATCCAACTAATCCACGCTTAGCATCAAACTTATATTTAACTCTATCATATTTCGTCCTTTGCAAAATTTTAAAGTTGAGCAAACGCTTAGTCTAAAAAGCTAAGGAGAAAGCTAGAGTTTAAAACTCGGTCAAGTCAAAAGCTACCTAATTCTACGGGCCTACTTATTTATATATTTTTATATTTTCATCATCATTTTTTTATATATCATAATAAAACAATAAAAAATTTAAAATTTTGGTCAAAACGGGGTTGCGTGGGAACACATATAGGCACATGTATGATCACATTTCGATAGAAATCCCCCCACACTTAGAATGGAACATTGGCCTCAATGTTCAAAAATATCGGGTTTTACCCCCACACTTATCAACGAAAAAGGCAAATGCTAGTAATTCCAAGTGTGAAAGGGGAAACAATATATATATATATATATATATATATATATATATATATATATATATATATATATATATATATATATATATATATATATATATATATATATATATACATGATCAGGATTGAGGATTCCATAATAAGTAAAAGATCGAAGACCGGATGATTGGACTAGGATGAGATGGGATTGAAAACAAGCACGAGGTCATATGATTCTTAAAGGAATCCTGCAAGCAAAAACAATACCACAAACCATAGAAAGAAGCACGCCCCCACACTTAGGCTATAAAATCACACACTATCTTATTAATCAAGAAAATAGAAAGAAGAAAAGACACGGGTTGCCTCCCGAGAAGCGCTTGTTTTTGTGCGAGTCTCTACGTTTGACTCTTCCCCGAATTCCTTTGTCCTTGCGAGCAGAATCAGAAGAATAGAAAATCATTATCGGATTTTCATTATTACCACGGCCTTAAGAGAAGAAAAATGAAAAGTGGAAATGTCGGGGTCAAAAATAGTATCCTCACTCCCGAAGGAGAGAAGAAAAGAAGAATCCACTGAATAAGTGAGATAGGGAAGAAATATTCGGATAACAAATGTGATGGGAAAATAATGGCGATCCTCAAAGGTTAACTTCACAAATGTCGGAGAAAAACTTTTCTCATGAATCCCGGGGTCGAAAACTTTGTCCTCGGTCATCAAATCATCATTATCAGGTTCATCATTTAAGCTTCTTGGGTCATGATCTAAAAACACCTCGGAAGAGAGATTAGGGCTAGTGTCATCAATAAGCAAACTCTCAAGATAAATTATATCACCCTATGAATCATGATAACCGTTCTCAATATCCGTAGAAATATCCATATCTAGAAAAGCATCGAGTTCATCAATTACGCCTTCTGGGTCGAAACACTCATCCTCATTAGCATCGAAAAGAGGTGTGACTAACAAAGCCGGCTCATCAAGGTTGGAATCATAAGAATCCTTGCACTCAATGTCCTCTAACACCTCATTAAAAAGAGGACTCACGTCATTAGAGATATATTCGTTGTTAATTCGAAAAGAGGGGTAGTGAAAGTTCACGGATTTTCTAAAAAATCGGGGGAGGAGGAGAAATATTCACTCGAAGGTAAAACGCTCTCACTATCACTCCCGGATGTATCCTCGGACTCTCTTGGGATTGGAATAAGGTCCTCAACACTGGACTTTATGAATTCGTCCGATTCCTTTTCAGGAATAGTGCTAAGTTCCTCATTCCCCATTATGAGAGAGTCCTCGGGTTCTTCGGTTGGTAAATCATGTGTGATTGCATTAACCAGAGAAATTTGAGGTGTTTTATTCAAAGGAATAGTACTCTCCTTAGAAATAACTTTGAAATTCTACAAACACGATGTAATACGAGTTTGACGTTTAGCTGCCGGCTCTGCGATATTCTTAACTTCCTGCTCTTCCTTATTGAGACGTTGAGAATTCAAATTAATCAAGAGAAGTTTAGAATTAAGAGCACTTTCAATTAGATCTTCAACATTATTATGAATACAATAAAGCTCTTTTTGTCGACAAATTTCAAGCAGATCTAGCATCGTATCTTCCATATTTTGCTTTTGCTCTTCACAAACTTTTGTGCCACACATTTCTTCAATTAGTTGAGACGACAAGACGGAATTTGGTGAGGGACTTGCTTTTTCCTGAGACTGCTTGCTTTTTTTTTTGCTTGGGCAAGTTTTTCTTGCTCTCTCTTGAGCTGCATGTAATACTTCATGCTTATGTAACTCTTGATTCATTCTTTCCGTAAAATCTTCCATCGTTTTATAAAGCTCGTTATTTGTTTCAATCCATTCTTTACTTTCAACAAAAGGAGTGATTTCTGGAGTTTCCTGAGGCTGATGATTATCGAACTGCTGTGGGGGTTGAATATGGTCAAAACCGAAAGAATTGAAATTTTGGTTCATCGGGTGACACTGAAAAGTCGCATGAGGGACCCCCAAGGTATCTCAGCTAAAGATTATTGGTGAGAATAACTCGTGTTGAATTTTTATGGATAAATTATCACTAAAGTTTTGATTGTAGCACGGTTCTTCTCATAGACAAGCGTACCGTGCGTGGACAATAAATCGTATTTATTGAGAATCGTTTCCACATAAACTCACACCGTGTATATCTCGTACTGGCCTGTAGAGGTTGGTTTGAAAAGTTCGGTGTTTCATTATAAGAATAAGGATTTGGGTCATAGACAAACTCATTTTCGGATCCTACACTGCTACAGCCCGGACAGTTTCCACCATTAAACGGACCTCCACACCACGAGCAACCAAAATGGTTATACGAAGACATGTCGAAGAATTAAACGGATAAGAGGATAAAGAAGATAAGAATTAAATGAAGTAAGAGGATAAAGGAGAATATTTTTGAAAATTTTATAAAGATAATATTAATAAAAATATTTTTGGTATTTTTAATATTTATAAAAGAAAAGGAAAAATAAAAATAAGAAGAAAAATATTTTGGCACCGATTATTTTTCCTCACACCCAACACCTATAAATTATTTTTTTATATTTTTTATAAGAACGAAAATAAACTTTCCGAAGAAAGGATCTTCAAGGCTCGAACACAAACAATCCCGTAAAAATCGCTACACCTCTCCCCGGCAGCGGCGCCATTTTGATACTGTCGTTTTCACACGCGTTTATATCAAATAAAACCCTCCGATATATTATATATATATTTATAAAATACATATACGTATACGCAAGCTAAGTATCATACAAATTATTCTTAGGAAAGAATAAAAAGTAATCAACACGGGTATCGTTTTCCTCAGCGAGAGGTGAATGGAAATCTACGTTCAAGTTGTAAATCGAGCTTGATTGTCATTCAAGTTTTTGGTTTTGGTTTTAAACTATTTTTATACTAAATTATACTAATAATTAATCTAAGATTAAAAACTAAAAGATTAAACTAAAATTGATCTAAAAGATATAAATGACAAATATGCTTGCTAAGTGACGTGAAATGTTCCTTAAGTGCGGGCTTAGGTTTAACGAATTAAAATCCTTAGAAAACAAGTTTCAAGAAATTAAATGACAAGTAAAGTAAAATGCTTTTTAAAATAAATGACAAGTATTTAAATTGCATTAAAAGTAAATGACGGTATGTAAATTGGAAAATTCTAATGACTATTAATTTTTTAAACCTTTTTAAAACCGCACTTAAATTCCAAATCACTAATCACTTAGCAAACACAAGTTATTTACTCACTACTCATAACGAAATTCAATTTAACAAACATAGCATTTAACGACAAAAATAAATCTACACTAAGCATGGCAAAAATCAAATACGCAAATATATTATGGAACGATAAAATAAAACTATTCTAAGTATTGAAAAGAGATTAGAAAATAGAACCCGAAATGAAGAACCGCAATGATATAAAACCACCCGATCTTACAAACTTAATAAACAAATAAGTTTATCACTTTTAAGCTCTACTTCACTAATTAGCAAATAAAGGTGTCAACTTTATCTACTAATTACTTCCATAAAAACCATAAAGATTAAAACTTTATCTATTTATCAACCTTATAAGACCCTTAAGCTCCGGCCTTAAAGTTGGATAGATTTTATCAACATTAAAACAAACAAGGATTAAGATGAACAAGATAATATTAAGCTACTAAGACAAAATAAGCTAGAATTTATTCTAAAGACAATAAGCTAATAAAAAGATGAAAACTTTAGATCTAAATCTACCCGAAACTAAGGTGTTCAATCAAGTGAACTCGGATCGGGTATATTTAAGTATTTAGATCTAAGAGAAATAAGCTAGAATTAAAAAGCAACAAACTTTATGCTAGAAAATAAGCTAAAAATATAAGATCTATTATTTTTAGATCTAATCCACCCGAAACCAAGGTGTTCAATCAAGTGAACAAGAGACGGGTATATTTAAGGATTAGATCTAAAAACAATAAGCTAAAAAAATAAGCAATAAAAAATAAGCTAAAATAAGTTCACTCGAAAAGCTCTAAATCAAAAACAATATAAAATAAGCTATTAAAGAAGCTTATTAGAATATAAGCTTAAGAGATCAGATCCAAAAATAAGCTATAAGCATGAGCTTATTTGGAAATAAGACAAAAAATGCATTGAATATGTTTGTATTGTAAATTATGTTTTGCAGTTAACGGATATTGCACAAAAGGAAAAAAATAATGCAAAACAGATAAAACCGAGCACGAGATTGGAAAGAGCGTGAGAAAACGAAGCCGAAGGCGTATTTATTTTTAATGGGCCAACCCGTGCCTATTTTAATGGGCCAACCCGTACCTATTTTAATGGGTCGGGTCAGCCCATTAAGATATTATACTTACTAAACCTAAAACCTTAAAACCTAAAACCCATTTATAAACTTAAAAGTCCAAATCCATTTATCCTAACCTATTTCTGGCCCAAGACAAGCCCAAGTCCAAACCTGGTCAATCCCACTATTATAAGAAAAGTCAAAATTACTGTATTTCATCCACATTTTCCCTCCCTCCATTTTTACACACAACACATGCAGGGTATAATTAATCCACACACACACACTCTCAAATAACTTCTAGAAGGATAATCCTGACACCTTTGACACCCTCTATAGCCACGTTGACAATCCCACACCCTCCCATTGCTTAATCATGCGTGTAAGCAATCTAACGGATGAAAAGATGAGGATTAAGAAGCGATTATTGATCAAAGGTGTAGGATCGAAATTCCTTAATGAAACACTGATATACTGTCAACTATGCGGAATCTAGTTGGCAGTACTTAAGAAGAACGGAGCCACCACCGGACCACCGGTCAATGGTGGTAAATGGCGGCAGTCAACGGTGGCCAACGACGGTCAACAGCGGCGGACCACCGTCAGACCACCGCCGGACCACCGGTCAACGGCGGCGAACCACCGCCAGACCACCGGTCAACCACCAGTCAACGGTGGTTGACCGCCAGTCAACAACCGGGTCTGGTCGCGTCGTGGGCCGGTCTGGATATCGGTCTTGGGCGGGTCTGGTTCAGGTCGGGCTCTTGGTTCCGCCACTGGTCACCACGTGTTCAGCTGACGTGCAGCTGACGTGGCTGGAAGGATAAACCCTCCTAGCGTTTCAAACCCACGACCTCTGGTATTAGTTTTAACTCAACCAATGAAAACCAACTACAACTGCGCCATAGGCATGTTTCAATTATATAAATGCAATATAATTTATTTACACCATTATTTTGTTCTAAGTTCATTTATACTATTATTAAAGGATCAATCAAGGACGAAAAAGGTTCAAAATAAGAAAGGTTCAAATTTAAAAGAGCCGTACCGGTTGGACCTAGTAATTCGTGCTCTTTATCCATGGTTATCAAGGGAAAATTAACGACTTCGTTTCGACCTCGATAAACATGAAAACGTCGTCGAAAGTCACCCGAAAATTACCGTTTTTGCTTTGTTTTCAATCCTTTGTACCTGTAAGACATAAAAACACAATACAAACATATTTGCAACATATTTATCCATATTTTAGTGTTTTAGTCCATTTATTAGCATTTTCCGGGGTACAAATGATGTGTGTTTTAGCACATATCAACAACTCTTGACAACCCCAACCACTAATTCAAGTTTCCCCTTGATGTAATTTTTTTTCATATCGTCAAGACAACCAGATACAATGACCCCTTCACCATGAAGATAAACAATCGATTGTAACCATGGCCCTTGCATAAAATGATCATCTTTAGACACATCTTTATTTACTTCTTGACATACTCATGGGTTGTCAATATGTTATCACGACCCCTTGACTGAACGTCGGCTTTTTTTCGCGCTAATGCCTTTTGAAGAATACCTACTGGACCGGGTATTATCCTTGCTTCAACTATAGGTGGACGAATATACAAATGTGAGTAATTTCACCATTTATCGAATAGGAAGCAACAATCAATAAAGAATTTGACATCATCATCGTTTGTAATATCCCTTTCAATGCAGGGAGATTAAACGATAAATTGAAAACCGGAACATTTGGATCCTAAATTGAATCTTCTTCACCACAAATTCAATAACATATGAGTACCGTCATATCATCGTAAAAAAACACACTAAAACCTTCTTCCAAATGTATTAAAATTAAAATACATTAAAAAAAATTAAAGACACATCCATTTGCTATGTTTAATAGTTTAGAGAATGTTCAAATATGAATTATCTTATACCTGTATATATATTGTATAGCATCATAAATTAATAAATTGAAAATGATATTATTAGATTTGATATTCAAGTGGATTGTACAAAAAAACATTGATTTGACAAGTTAACGACATTTGTTTCATCACTTATTATTTGTAGCGATTTATGACATTATCTAACACTTCTGTTACAGATTTGACAAATCAATTACTGTACAAAAACATTGATTTGACAAGTCAATGACATTTGTTTCATCACTTATTATTTGTAGCGATTTATGACAAGATCTGACACTTATGTTACAGATTTGACAATTCAATGACTGTACAAGAACATTGATTTGACAAGTTAATGATATTGATTTCATTACTTATTATTTGTAGCGATTTATGACATTATCTGACACTTCTGTTGCTTTTTATAAACTTTAAGTTTTTGTTTTTTATTTATTTATGTATTGTGTATTGTGTTTAGTCTTCTTATTATATTGAGTTTATCTTCTTTATAGTGACCTGTTTGTTATAATGAAAGGTGTAATGGACTATGGGGGTATTGTTTTTAAAATTTGTTATTGAAGGTTGTAATGGACTTGTCATAGAATTGTCAAAGCATGCCATGTAATCTTGTAATAGTAAGTAATCAAATCACTGTTTCTACACATAAATCGAATTGTTACCCTATATATACTTAGAAAAGAAACTTACTACAAAACTAAAACCTTACCTTATTTCTACTAACAAAACAATCATACAACCGAATCTATCATCTAAAGAAAGAAAATATGTCGGACAACATACCGTTTGACATTCAAATGAATATCATGAATAGACTTCCTGTGAAGTCTTTACTTCAATTTCGTACTGTATCAAAGCAATGGAAGTTTTCCATTAACAGTTTCGAATTCATTCGTAATTACGGCGTTCGTGAGAGAAATAGTTGTTTTAATTTAACCTATAAACATGATAATCATGGTTTTATGTATACTGAGATGAAAACTTACCTTTAGGCATAGGATTCCTAATTTTAAATGTTTTCTCTCATTACACCAACTTTACAAAATTCTAGGCTCTCTTTGGAACCCATCAAAATAAAAAAATCGGTTGTAATATCAGTCCCTAATTACACGTATCAACCTGATTCACCAAAAATGATAATTGGTTTTGGTATTTGTCCTGTCACTCTAGAGCCAACCCTTTTGAAGATAAATTACCCGTTATACAGTGACGGTCCATGGTATTGTGGTGAGTGTCACATTAAGCTCTAAGCTTGTATAATCTTGATTATGAAATGTTTGCCACGCTCAATCAATAAAATAAAACGAAGCAGGTCAAGCCTACATTGTCATGAGATGGTCAAATATGCCCTGGATTTTGGCTCAGAAAGTTTTATAACGATGATGGTTATATCTTTTTTTTTTTTCTACCAAAATTTTACTTGATTGTTTCTTTGATTGGGTTAACTCACATTTCATGTACAAGACATGCCTGAACAGGTAGGAGTTGGGGAGTTTTCACCTCCGTACTATATTTCTCAGCTAGGAGACTCTCTTATAATTTTTGGAAGCTTTGATTTCGGGGATTGTCGTATTATTTATGCATGGGCGTTAGAAGTTGAAAGTGGTTTTGTTTCATCATGTAGTCTGCTATTCACCATTCCACACCCAGCAGTTCATCATCTCAAATTACTTGGATTCAGTAAGGATAACCAACCAATAGTGGAAGCTACATTGTCCCAACAATGTATCGCTGCACTATATGGGTTTTCTATCCAACCATTCAGTAACTTCAAAACATCGGTGTTGAAGCAAAATACCGTGATTCCATTTTCATTGGACCATTCAAAGAGTCACTAATTCTTTTTACTGAACCAAATAATGAAATAATATATTAATGTTAAAAGCGCACTAGTTTAGTTATCTAATGTTTTAATTCACAACGTTATGTTTTTTTTAAATTTAGTATTGTGTTTAGTCTTCTTATTGTAGTTTGTAATTTTATTTTAATGAATGTGTTATGTATTGTGTTTTAATTTGTTATTGTAAAGACTACAAGTTTTTATGAAACACCCACATTTATTATACGCAGAGATCTAATACATTAAAAAATTAAAAAGTTAAAACAATCAATCATACGAATTATATTCCAAATGACAAACTACTCTAAACCAAGATTTTCCATGTCGTTGTAAACTTCGTGAAGTAGTGCGGTTGAGTTACGTGTGTGTTTGTTCCAGAATGCATATACATTCCAGTGATTTGCCTCGAGTTCTTTGAATCTTTCTAAGCAAGTGCTTGCAGTTTGAGCACCCTGCATTTCTTGATGTTCCTAAAGGATGGCTCTGAGGTGTTAAAGGTCGTGGAGAATAGCTTGGAGGTGTTAAAGGTCCTGGAGAATAACTTGTAGTCGATGAAGCTCCAGGAGAATCGACCAATGACGGACTCGTTCCTCTTTCCATAATAAAAATCCACATCCAAAATAATCTTCACGAGGCTGTTAAAGAATAAAGAAATTGTTTTTTAAACAACGAACCTGTTAGTTCTATATTACGACAAATAAAAAACATGTATTGTTCACCTTGGACGTGGGACACGCATAATTAGTTTACCAACGCTTTTAGGGGTTTATACGATTCGCGCAGAACAACATCTCCGGTTCCACAACGACATTTAAAAGCTTCATATGGCATCATTCTCATAATAACAATGTGATCTTTCATAGAAATATATGATTGTATATATAGGAATTTATTGTAGAAACATTAAGGTGAGAAGGTAATTGGTTTCTGGCAATTAAATTAGTTTTTAAAAACATTGAGTTGACAAGTCCATGACATTGGTTTCATCACTTATTATTTGTAGCGATTTATGACATGATTTGAAATTTCTTTTACAGATTGGACAATTCAATGATTGAATAGATACATTGATTTGACAAGTCAATGAGATTGGTTTTATCACTTAATATTTGTAGTGATTTATGACAAGATTTGACACTTTTGTTACAAATTAGACAATTTAATGAGATTGCTTTCAACGCTTAATATTTGTAGTGATTTATGACAAGATTTGACACTTCAATGACATTGTTTTCATTTACTATATATGCATGAAAAGTTAAATAGAAATATAAACAGTCCAAGTATAACTTCCACAAAATAAAAAAGTGGATTCATATATTACAAAATTAAATGGATCTTTCATTATAATGGAACGAATGAGGTTCTATTATGCATCTGATTTGACATACACACAATGATCAAGATAATGATCATAGAGGAAGATCAATAATTGAAGCAAATTATCCATTAAATTTGTCTGTTAAGCTGCCCTCATTTGACGATATTTTTGACATCACAGACGACAATGAGGTACGATTTTTTGTTGAATGTGCTTGTAATTCAAAAGATGAAATAGCACATTTATATGTTTCTCAACATAAGGCAATTGGCGATACTACAAGTTTTGTTGAAAACACTCAAGAAAACATGTTTTTTAATTTTTTAGAACCGACAACTTAAGAAAACATCGGACCATCTAATGATGACATAAGTCCTACAATATACAATAATAATAATACAAGTACGTATTTATTCAACAATGGGATATCTTTGAATTTTAGACCTAGTGATTTTTAGAATAATGATTCAAGATAAAAAAATGAGTCCCATTTTTTAAAAACCCGAAATCATCTTTTGCGTTCGGGAGACTACAACGAATACGAAGATCAAAAAACTTCTTTTATATATTATTCGGATGCTTGAAATGTATGACATTTTCAAATGATGCCAAACTATGTTAGTACGACAATAGGACATGGAGAAATCAAATTTTGGCTTAAAATAATCCTCGACAACCCGTTAAATGTGATTGATTCAAAAATAAGTAATAGGGCTACAGTCACCTATAATAAACCAACATTGTTTGTAGTTCAACTCTTACAACAACATTACATTGTTTAAGAAAACTCATTTTATAGTTCAAACAATGACATTCAAGGTTCTACTACACCATTATGGAAGGTTCACTAGTCCTCCTGGAAGAAAATTCGTTGATGGGTTGGTTGCTACCGTAGATCCTATAGAGTTGGACAGCTTTTCAACAAATCAAGTGAAATTGATTTTAACAAACTCTTTTTGGGTAATAATTTTTAACATCCCTAAAACATTTCTTTATCTAAGGAATCCTAATTGTAGTTTGGATTCAGGTCTTATACCTTTGGCTAATGCTATACAAGACCGCGACATGTTACTCACGTATGCTCAAACTCATCAAAACCGACTACATGTGTATGTATCTCGGGTGGATATATCCTCACTTGTCGTGGCCGACCAATAAAGAAAATCAAGGAAAACCTTCTTGTTCAAAAAGGTTATTTTACTAGTTACTAAATAACTAGATTTTATGATTGTTTTGTTGTATTATGATTTTACAACTTATATTATCCCGTACTTGTTTCTATCATCAACTTTCCTAGTTATGTAGGCTATAAACAATAAACATTAAAGTGACAACACAATAAAATTATATATTCAAACAATGAAATGACCTATCATTTCTGACACCAATAAGACTTATCAGCTTTGCTCTATGCAAAAAATATATATATACATACATGTGTACAACTAAATATTTTCTACAAATCAATTTCAATTCACACTTATTTCTTTGAAAACATGTCGACGTCTAACAATTCTACGTTCGAGTTTGAAGTACACCAAAACGGCAAATTTAAACTTAACCCGCTAACCTATCAAAATGGTTTCATAACACAATAGAAAGTTCTACCGATGGTGTTTGAAGATAGGTAACTTATCTTACCAGAAAAAAATAACCAACACAGGAGATTCCATTAGTCTGTATTACCATTGCCACCAATAACACATATTAGTATGAAAGAAATCAAGAAGATACAATGTTATTTACGACATTGCAAAATTTTTGGAAAGCTCCCACTTTTTCGTTTCTCATTACAGATAGATCTAACACCGATGTTGATTCCAAACGATGGCTCTTTAGAAGAATCATGTTGCAGGTATCATTTCTGAAGAAACTAAAATAAAACAACAAGAATCACTCAACTATCTACATCAAATGCAGAAAAGAAATAAAAAAAGTTTGATTACTATGAACTTCTTGGTGAACTAGGATTTATTAATAAAACTAAACCTACCACACCCTACACGCAAACCATTTTCAATTTTGTGGTTCACAACAACGGTCAATTGGTGCTCGATGACACAAAAACCATGATGTACGTCAATGGTGGAAAAATAAACATCAACATTCCAAGAATGAAACTAGTAGAGCTGAAACAATTTTTGTTTAATATTTTGAAGATTCATGCTCTTTATTATAAAATACCTCACAATGGCTTTTCAATAACCGTCAAACTTAGAAACAACTATGATATGCATGTCATGTTTGATATATCTTGAGCAAATTACAAATTGGAAATTTACATTGACCACCTAGGTGTCGATTTTATTATAGCAAAATATATTTTCCCAAATGCTAGCTTGACAGAAATGATGAACCATGTAATAACCAACTACACAAGTAAAAGCGAAGACAACAACAGGGAGGTAACACAAAATGATTACACTTTGGATCAAATGATTGAATGGCAAAACCAGGAAAAAAAAAGAAACCAAAAAAAACTTTGAAGATGAGAAAAGCAAAGAAAATTCAACGACCGACTTTGAAGAATCGTATGTACTAATATTCGTGTAACCCGATATGTATTAACAATATCTTTTCAATGTACACACTATGTTACTCTTTTTCTATCAATTCAATAAATATGTATGGATCTTAATAAAACAAGTCAATGATAAAGACTAATCAACGACAATGTCAATTATCTCTTATAAATATACAAGATATATCACATGATTTGACAGTGATTTTAAGTTTTGCAGTCTATTGATAAAGATTGCCCATACTATTTCCCCTATATCAACTAGGTTGTCACACACACACACACAAACACAAAAACACACACAAACTTTTATTCTTTCTACAAAACAGGTCTATGGCTTCTTCTTCAAACGAGGCACGTAAAACAATTGTTTTCAAACTACAAAGGGAGCTTGAAGCTGAGGCCACATTTGCAAATTAGTTACTGTGCAACTTAACTCGTTATCGTGAGCAAATGCGTATTCATGAGACAGAAATGACAATGATGCAAAATATGCCTACAACGAGCCTTAATAGCTACGGATTATATGCTCTACTCATGACTCATGAAGCGGATATACGTACAACAAACAACTTAATCAGAGCAAGACAAAAATTATTGAGAAGTATTGCTGAAAAGCAAAACTTCATTAATAGATACATGACAATATAGATTCTTGAGTAATGTTGCTTAAGACGAACTGGCCAACCATGTGTGTTGTTGTTTGTTTATTATTTAAGTGGGAAAAATAAGGTTGTCAATCTACTAGATTATTGTTTTTCTACCATGTGTTGTTTTTAAATGAATAATGAGAATCAAGATTGTTATTCGATGAAGTATTTTAAGTTTTTAATCTTTTATACAATGATAATGTTTACAATGCATTAACAAATATAAACTGACAATCATGTACATTAACAAGATAAAAAAATACTAACAACGCATTAAATTGAAATTCTAAGTAAGGCATAATATAGTCACAATATATTTAGTTTTAACTGTAAAATCTCACATATATCTTAGCAACATTTAGAAATTTAAAAAAAATATATGACATGCTTTGAAAATGCAATTGCTTTTTACTATATCAAATAAGACTACACAATGACAGCCTTATTTATCACTTCACATTTTACAAGATATCTGTCATGATTTGACAACGCGTATATTTTTTACTAAGACCACTCAATGACAAAGTTGTTTATCACTTAAAATGTCACGCGATTTATGACATTAACTGACAAATCATCAATTATTTCTGACATTAAATGACTAATCAATGCAAATATATTTTTTACTGCAACTGATATGACAACTCAATGACATCACTTAAAATGTCATGCGATTTATGACAATAACTGATAAATCATTAGCTTTTACTGACATTGAATGACTAATCGTTGCAATTGTTATATATAAATTGAGGAGTCTAGTCTGATTCTCAAACATATTAACAATCACACAAAGTATTAATTCAATCTTCTTATTTTCTACAATGGCAACTGAAACCAAATATGTAAGGTTAACTATCATTAAGGCACGCCAGGAAGCTCTCGACGAAGAGAAACTTGTCTGGAAGAACAAATTTTTAAGCTTAATGCATCGATTTGCTAATAGATTCACAGACCGAAGGCCTGGAATTAACAGACTTAATTCATTACCAGATGATCTACTTATCGAGTATGGTAGGTACGCCCTAGGGTGCATGGCAGGGTTAGACATTAGAAAAGTTGCATACTTGAAAAGTGTCAGGGATGAGTTTGGAAGTGAAGCATGGAAAGAAGCGACACTTGAGCGCGAACTACAGGGAATGTAAAACATGTATTGCTACCACCATTACCGAAGTTTGCTAACCATGTATGTCCCTGTTGTTTTGGTTGTTTTCATGTTTTCTATTTCGTCATAAATAAGGTCGGTCAGTACTCTTTACACATCTGGGTGTTTTTCCTATGTTGTAATGCTTTTAATGACTATCGTTCATTTTAAATTTTAAATTTTGATTTTTTTATATATATATATTTATTTTATAGATATATATATATTATATATAATATATATATATATATATATATAAATATTATTATATATATAATTGTACTGAATTTTTTTTTTCTTCAAAATAACCACAACTGACACACTTTGCAACATCATATCTTATGCATATTAACACTAATTCGAACAAATTTTGGTTCACTAGGTATACCTCATCAAAGACAACACTAATGACCAAATAAACAAACATTTAAACAACGTATCAATATGCTAAAACGTTCACGAAAATTATCGAAATCATTTTTTTTCATGTATACAAATCATTTAAACCCTAAAACTACACTTTTTTAATGAAAAAAAATATTATACAAATCATCATACTATTTGCGCGATGAACAAAAAAAACAAACAAATCACTTTTGGCTTTGCGCGATCAACCTACGTGGTAAAACAATTATTTTTTTTATAAAAACTAAGATTCAATGTGGTGATGACACGTGTTCTTCGAGTTCATCACCACATGTATTGCGCGATCAACATGGCCAATTTAGAAAATTCAGACCCACGAGGTCTCTGCAACAAAACTCAAATCTCACAGTGCCAATTCGGTAAAAAACGTGTGATTGGAGAACCACTTGACTCATTGCAAAAATCTTTGCTACATCAACTTGAGATCCAATAAAAAGAGTGAAGTTTTACATCCGGATCACATCTTTGTTGCTTCCTCTGAAGCACCGAAACGCCTTCAAGGCTGACGTTCCCGTTTGGAAACGGGGTGGGGACGGATACGCCCCCGAAACGCCCCCGAAACATTTCCAAGCCGTTTCCCTAATGTTCGAAACGTTTCCTATGAAGTTTTCCTGAGCGTATTCTTCTGGATTTCCAAGAAGTTTCCAAGCCGTTTCTTTTGGGTTTTAATGGGCTTTTTTATTCCAAAAGGCTGGGAACCCAACCGACCGGCCAACTCGCCTATCTTATAAGCTTGAATAAAATTCGTTATATACTGGAAGTTGAAAGAAAACAGAAAACAGTGAGGCAATAGATCTATGGAAGTTGAAATAAAAGGAAGAAGAAGATCATTTATAGAAAGAGAAGATGATGAATATAAAAACATAAAAAGTACAGCACTAATTAATGTAACCCATGTGTAAAGGCAGTAGATAGGTGTTTTTTTTAATTAGATAACACAAAAAGTCTAAATATTTGTTTTTGTTTTAACTTCTTGTTCCTATTTCATATCTTTAACTTTCTGAAATAACGTCATATGTTTATTTTGTTATTTGTAAAAAAAATATTGATATTTACAAACTTAAATATATTTCGATCTTTTTTTATAGTTTTTTATTGCCGTATCTTATTTGTTTCCCGTATCTTGAATGTTTATTTTGCCGTTTCCCGTTTCCGTATCGTCCCCGTATCCTTTTGCCGTTCCCGTTTTGGTGCTACATAGGTTGCTTCATTTAATTTGTACTTGAAAGTTTCTGTATATTTTTTTTTGTATCTTTAAGTTTTTATTTTGTTTTGTTTTTTGTTTTTGTTTGTTTTCTTTTGATTTTATCTTTTTATTGTATATTTGAAAAGGTTGTATTGATTTTTTTTGATTTATTTTTTTTTTATTTAAGTTTTTTTTTATTTTTTATTTTTTTGTTTTTTAATTTATTTTTTTTTTTATTTAGTTTTTGCCTTATTTTTAATTATTTTTTTTTATTAGTTTGTTTTATTTTATTTTTTTTGTTTTTTTTTGTTTATTTTGTTTGTGAATTTTTTTTTTATAATTATCTTATTTTTTTTTTTTTTTTTCATTTTTTGTTTTTTTTTTTATTTTTATTTTATTATTAAAATTTATTATTGTTTTTTCTATTTTTTATTTTTTTTTTGTTTTTTTTTATCTTTTTTATTTTTTTTCTTTTTTATCTTTTTTTTTTTCTATTATTATTTTTTTTAAGTTTTATTGTTTTTCTGTTTCTTCTTTTTCTTTTTTAAATTTTTTAGTTTTTTTATTTTTTTGTATTTTTTTTATCTTTATTATTATTTCTTGTTTTTTTTTGTTTTCTTATTTTTATTTTTTTTTTTTTTCTTTTGTTATTTTCTGTATATTTTTTATCTTTTTTAATTTTTTTAACAGTTTTACTTTTTTTTTTTGTATTTATTTTTTTATTTTTTTTTTGTTTTTTTTTTTTGTTTTTTTTATGTGATATTTTTTTTTATTTTATTTTGTGGTTTTTTTCTTTTTTTGTTGTTTTTGATTGTATGTTTTTAATTTTTATATATTTTTTTTTTTATTTTTTTTTTTATTGTTTTTTTGTTTATTTATTTTTTTTAATTTTTTTTTGTTTCTTTTATTTTTCTTTTTTTATTTATGTAATTTATTTATTTATTATTAGTTTTGTTTATTTTATCTTTTTACAGTTTTAATTTTATTGTTATTTTTGTTTGGTTTTTAGTCTTATATTTGTTTTATTTTTTTGTCTTATGTTTTTTATATGACAAACCAATATTTATTGTAATATTTTATATATACCTATTTTTCATTAAAGTACAGTTATAATTTATTATAATTAAGTTATTTTTAGATTGTTTTTAGAATCGTGATGTATACCTTACATTAGTTTGTAATTATATATTTTTTCATATATTTTATACATTTCATAGCCTGAATCTCAAAAAAAAAACGAAAAATTACTAATAAAAAACAAAGAAAAAAAAAAACACAAAAAAAATTCAAAAAAAAAATACTATCAAAAAAAAATAAAAATGAAAAGAGTAAAAAAAGCAATAAAAAAATAAAACAAATAAAAAAAACCTTATAAAAAAAAAGAAAAAGTTAAAGCTTTAACAAATCAATAATGAAGGTAAATTAATAACTAAAAAAAAAACATAAAAATATAAAACATTACTATAAATCAATTATAATTATATTATTTCAAATAAAAACTAAAAATTTAACCAAAAACACATAATTACTAAAAACTTATACCAATAATGAAAAAAATATTACATATCAACAAATCTTATTATTTTCTAATCATTATATAATAACATACAAATTATTATTAAATAAAATTGTTAAGTATTGTCATAATTACTTTAAATAATAAAAATCCTTACAAATCAACATCTTTGTAAAAAGATATCTTATAAAATTGATCAATGTTAAAAAAAATATTAATACAAGAAAAATAATATCAAAATGACCTAAATGACATAATTATGAATAATAAATATTATCAAAAATGCATATCACTCCACAAATACAAAAAAAAAACAACAATAATAAATTATTAAAATGTCTTTAACAAAAAAACCAAATCAAAAAAAAAAAATAAAACGATAAAAACATAATAATAAAAAAATAACACTATATCAATAAATCAAATAAAAAAAAATAAATAGTACGAAAACAGACAATAATAAACTAAAGAAGACATTCACCCAACATAAAAAAAAAAATATAAAGCAGATCAAACTGATTAACCAACACCGCACAAAAAAATAAACAAAAAAGAAGAAATAAACGAAAACAATACAAAAAAAAAAAATACCAAGAAAACTAAACTATACTACAAGAAACGAATACAACAGCATAAATAAAAACAAAAACATTCCGAAACCAAAAGCAAAAAAAACCGTAACACAAAAAAAAAACAAAGAAAAAAAACTAAATCAAATCTAAAAATAAATAACATCCTAATCAAAAAACAAAACAAAACATAATATACAAAATAAATTATAATACCAAATAAAAAAAATACACAAAATAAGCAAAAAACCATCCAGAAACCAAATAAAATAAAAAACCTAAAAAACAACAAAAAAAAAAACAAAAAAAATCCAGAACCATCGAAAAAATCAAAAAATAAAGCCTTAAAACATGAAACACACAACTATAAAAAAACATGACAAAACTAATCAATATAAATCCATAAAAAACTCTAATCTATCGACTAAAAAAAACAAATAAAAAATCATAAAAAAATTAATAAAATAATAAAATAACTATAAAAGGACAAAATAACACCTAATACTTCTAAAAAAATATGATCAAAAAGAACAAAAAACAAGAAAAATAAAAAATATCCAAAGTAACATAAAAAAAAATAAACCATAAAACAAAATAAAAAAAATCAATACCAGACATAACACATAATAAAAAAGACCAAAGTAAAAAACCAATACAAATACAAAAAAAAAACTTCCACAAAAACCAAAAAATAAAACACAAACTAAAAAAGCATAAACAAAAAAAAAATAACAAAAAAAACACAAAAAACCTAATAAACGTATCAAAAAACATATTTCAAAAAAAAGAACCATGAAAGACAAACTAAAAAAATAAACAAAAGAAAAAGAGAAGGCAACAAAAAACAAAACCAGCAAAAACTAAAAAACAGAGGAATAAATAAGACCATACCAAAAAAAAAAACACCAACAAAACAACAACCAAAACAAAAAAAACCAAACTAAAAACAGAAATAACCAATCAAAAAAAATAAAAGCAGCAACAAAAAAAAAATATACAAACATATAAAAAACCAACACAAAATAAAAAACCCACAAATACTAAAAAGAAAAACAAACCAAAACAACCCTCTAAAAAAATACATATAATAACAAAAAAAAAAATATACAAAAAAACCAACAAATACCAAAAAAAAAACCAAATAAAAAAAAAAACAAACAACAAAATACAACCTATGAGAGAAAAACTTATTTTAAAGAAATAAGATTTATCAAAAAGAAAATAAAATAGAACTTAAATTAATCTTAAGAAAAAATTTTAATAGTACGAAAAATATTATAAAAAAAAATATTACCAAAATAATCAATAAATTACTCTCTTAGAAAAGCGCTAAATACTCTATCATTTATCTATTACCTAATAACATATCCAATAATTAATAAAATAATAAAACAGCGATTATTTCAAGTTCTATAAATACATGTATTTCAATATTTATTATCAATTAATTAATAATCAAATAAAAAACCTCACAAACAATAAATAAAAAAAAATTAAATAATAAACAAACGCAAGATAAATATCAAACAAAAAAAAACCTTTCAAATGAACAACAATCTATAAAAAACAAAAAAATATATAATAACACCAAAAAATGAAATTAAAATTAAAAAAAAACTCATATAAGTATAAAAAACAAAACACCGTATATGGAATGCAACCAATAAATACCGATCGTTACGCCAACACTCCCTAACCATAAGCCAAAAAACAGTCATAAAAAATACAAAAACCAAAGCCAACCCACAGAAACGCCAACAAAAAAACAACTGTAACAAAACTCGAACCAGAATCCCATCAGTAAAGAAACGCAACAACAATATCAAAAATAGACAACAAAAAAAACTAAAACGCCTAAACAAAAGATATACTCAAAACAAACAACAGCGATAGATACCCACAACGAGAAATACAAACAAAAAAAACAAACCAAACCAGACACACACAACAACGATAAAAAAAACAAATATAAACAAAAAAAAAAAAATTAAAAAAGATAAAAATAAAACCAAAACATTCAACCCAACACACAAATAATAACTAACACATAAAAGCGAACCAAAACCAAAACAAAGACCAAACACCTAAGAAACCCAAAAATACCACAACATGCCAACATTGAACATCACCAACATTCAACTAAGAAAATAACCAACCCACACCAAACAAACTACCAAAACCAAACCGCCACAAAGAAAAAAAGCACAAAGCACAAAACAACCCACAAAAAATAATACAAAAAGCCAAAAAACAATACTTGATCAAAACAACTAAAAAAACACAAATAAAAACCACACCCACAATCAAAACCACCAAACATCAAAAACAAAACACAAAATAAACCCTAAAACTTCAATAATCCAAAATATCTATAAAATCCTATAAGACGACAGGACAACACAACTATGAAAACATTAAAAAAGAACAAGACAAAAGGCAAAAAACTAATCAAAAAAAAAACCAAAAAAAAGAAAGCAACTAATTATACATAAAACAACAAAATATATATCCCCCAATCACAAACAATCTAACGTTAGCTACGCTCCAAAAAGAACACAACTCCTCATAAACAAAGCAAATAAAAAAAAAACAAAAAAAAAACGAAAAACAAGACATATACCAGAACCAACGATAATGACAAAATAAAATAATAACAACACAATCATTCAACTAGAACAAACCACGAGTCAATAACAAAACCAAACAAAAACCATAGACTCGCAACCAAAAACACACACAAAGGACACACACAATCTATTAATAACCACCCAAAATCCACAAGGAGAGACACATGACATAACAAACCAACCCAGTTAGGCAATACTAACTGATTTATCAAACACTGCAAAAAAAACCAAGGCACAATAATCAAAAAGAGAAAAAAATCTAAAACAGAAAGAATACCCACAAAACAGCTAAAAAAAAAACACAAAAAAAAAAACAAAACAAACAAAAAAACAAGACCAAAAAAAAAAGACCTACCTAACAGCACCATAAACACAAAGAAAAAAGACCAAAAACAAAAAAAAAACTGAAAAATAATACATAACAAAACAAATAAAAAAACAAAAACCAATAAAAAAAAACTTATTCAACAAAGACACCTATAAAGAAAAAATAGCACAAATACGAAAACCTCACAGACAGAATAAAAACTAATACTAGGTATTCGAACAGTGTAAAACAAGATACAAAACAAGAATACCTATACCAAACTCATCAATTAATGACCATAAAAACAAAAAACACCCCCCTTCTTAAAAACCACCCACAAATTATAAAAAAAGGTCTACACAAATAACGAAAATAGAAATTTTCTATAAAAAAAAACCAAGACGGAATATATATTAAATAAGCAAATAATAACAAAAATAATAAGAACTATAAAGAATGTACGCAACATAAACAAAATCCCATCTAAAAAATCAAACAGAGCAAAATATGTGCAACCTCAATAAAACAAAACAAAACAACTAAAGATAAAAGTAATGAAAAACCAATTAAGCAAACGAAATAAAAGAACCAAACCAACCAATAAGACCAATACAAAAATACAAGCAAACACATAACAAACGAAACAAAAAACAAATAACAAACACAAAACAATCACAAAAAAAACAAGATTAAACCATGAGCAAATAAAAAAAAAAAAAAACAAACAAATTTAAAAAACAGAACGAGCGAAAATCCCACAGTAAAAATGACCACGATCATACAAAGATACAAAAAAAACGAACGTACATTTAGAAAACGATAATACAAATAATAAGCTCGAAAAAACTAAACTGAATGAAAAAGGAAAAAAACTAAAGGAACAATAAAGTTATTTAACAAACGACAAAAAAACTCAAAATCACAACATGATAACAAAAAAAACAACCAAATAAATATAACCAAAGAAACAGACAAAAACAGACTGCCTCCTTTATACATATTTAATTACAATATATCTAAAGCAGTAATTTTATTTTTTAATATATAATTTAATTTATATTATTATTAAATTTTTTCCTAAATAAATAAAGGTACAGAAATAAAATATTATTATTTTAATTTATATTACTTAAAATTTATAAAAAACAGTTAATAACTGAGCAATACAACACTAAGAATGAGTAGAACCTAAATATTGAACAATTTACTAGACGATAAAAAACTAACAACAAAAAACAAAACTAAAAAAACTACACAAGAAAAAAAAACAAATAATAAGACATTTAGATAAAACACAAACAAAAACATAAATCACAATAAACACATAAGACAATACAAAAACTAGATAAAATAAACAATAAAAGCTCTAGAATAGAAAACATAAAACTACAAAATACAGTAATTAATAGAAAACAAAAAAATATATAAATAATTAACAACAACCAAACAAAGAAAAAAACAAAAATTGCAACAAAATCTCCGATGCACAACACTAAAATAAAAACAAAACAACCTAATAAAGACAAAAGTAACTAAAAACATGTAACACTAATATAACAAAATACGAAAAAACTAAAAGCAAAACAGATAAAATACAATGACAAGAAACAAAGAGAAACACTGAAAAAAATTCACCACTAGAGAGAAGAAGTTAAACAAAACCCAAGACAATACCAAATCTAAATCACAAAAACTAAAACAAAAGAATGAAAGTAATCAATAAACAAATAAAAGAGATCAAACAACACTAAAAAAAAAAAACGTAAAAAAAATACAGAAAACAAAACAAAAAAAAAATGCAAAAAAAACAAAAAGAAAAAAAACACCAAAAGAAAATTAAACCAGTGAAAAGTACAATTACATAAAACGAACAAAAATCAGATAACGCCACCATACACAACGCCCCGCCACCCACATCCCGCGACCACAAGACTCATCCAGCCATCCGAGCCTAAGGATGAGGATATATGCGTTGCACAAATCCGCCCAAGTGGGGCTGAATGGTTTTGGAGATTCCACTCATTTCGTGTTAAGAATATCAACCCAATTATCGGAATTGTCGATTCTCTCTCACCTCTCTCCGAAAATTGCGACACCCTAAAAACCCTTGCTAGATCGATCTTTATCGTTCTGGGATTACATAGTGTTTAAAATCGGTTTTTGCTATCTTAAAGTGTGTATACCTTAGTCAATTCAACCTTGGTCGATTAGGGTTATAGATAATTTTAGGGTTGTTAAAAAACATTCATTACTTTAGGGATTATTGTTTTTGCGCATAACTGATTTAGCCCTAATTATGTTTGTTGGTTTGTTTTGATCTTGTGCTACTCACGTATATACTTATCAATCTGTTTGCGATTCACTGCTGACCTAAACTGAAAACCCTAACCTAAGGTTTTTAATCTTAATCAAAATCGCAATTTTAGTTTGTGGATTTAGGCGTGCTTGTGCTGGTAGTGTAAGGTTGTGGTTGGTGGTGGAATGGAGCGTGGCTTCTTGAGCCAAAAGGGTAGTGGGGGTGGGAGAGGTGTAAAAGAGAAGGATATTAATAGGAATAAGAAGAATATCTCTTCAGGTATTGGTGTGTTTATGGATTCAGTAATACTATGAATGATGATACTCCAATTGGTGTTGCATCTACCGTTTAGGAGGGTGTAACACCATCTGTGGTTGACATGACGGTTGAGACAGAAAAGCAAAATTCTTTGGAAGATACTACTGTTCTAGGATCTTTTCCACCATTGTCGACACCTGGTACTACTACGGTTGGTAATGCCCCTGGTAAGTCTTCGTACGCTAACGTGACGGGTAAATCAAGTGGGAAGAAACTAAATTTTCATACTTTGTTTACACCGGGGGTAATGGGATTGATGTGGTTGTCCCTGTAGAGTCTATTCGAGCTATAAATGAACGATTTCCTAATACAGCATATGGTTTTTTCTTGGGAAAGAAGGTGGCATACACTGTAGTTGCTAACTATGTTAGGAACACTTAGGGTAAATATGGGCTTGTTCATTCTATGTTCAGCTCGTCTACTAGATTATTCTCCTTTCAATTTAGTTTCATGGATTAGATGCTATGCTTAAGAATGGTCCATGTTTTATCCGGAATAACCCGATTATCCTGAAGAAATGGCATCCGGATGAGAACCTAATGAAAGAAGATATTAGTATTGTCCCGGTTTAGGTTAAACTACATGGTGTACCTGTTATGGCCTTCAGCGAGGATGGCTTGAGTACGATTGCTACTAAATTGGGTACTCCTCTAATGCTTGACTCTTATACATCTGATATGTGCATGCAATCTTAGGGTAGGTCAAGCTATGCTAGAGCTATGATTGAGCTTCAAGCTGATGTGAAGTTGAAAGATAACATTGTCATGGATATGCCTAAAATTACTAGGGAGGGTCATTATACATGTAATGTCTGTGTTGAGTACGAGTGGAAACCTCCTATGTCTTTATCTTGTAAGGTTTTTGGACATATTCATGAGGAATGTCCGAAGAATACAGGTGCTGGTGAGAAGAAGACTGTGAAGATGCCTAGTCAAACTTCTCGAGGTGTTCCGGTTGGTCCGAAAATAGGTTTTAAACCTCATAAAGAATATCGACCTGTTTCTAAAAAGTCCATTGCTAGTTCCAGTGGTAATAAGAAGAAGGGTGAGGAACCTACTATTGATGTTAGTAATTCAAATCCATTTGATGTTCTTAATTTGGTCGATAATGATGTGGAGTTTGGTACCAATGGGGGGACTACTAATTTGGTAAATAATGAGGCTACTTCAAGTGGTTCCTCGTTTATGAATGTCGATAATAGTAGTTCTGGTAATACTCCTATTATTGAGAAAATCAGGAATTTTGAAGATTTGCTTACTAGTGGGCAAGCTATTCTTGAGGATAAAGATGGCAATACTTTGAAGAAGGTTGAGTTTCCGGGAGAAGATAATAGTGAAGATGAGGTTGCATCAGTTGATAATGATATGGCTCGTTCTATGGCATATGATGTGTTGTCGTATAGGGTCAATTATTTGATTATCAAGTTTTACATTTATATTTAGCCGACAAACCTAAAACAACACTTTAACGAGCAGTGTACCCAGTCAAGATGAAGTTTCGCGGTAAGTAAGGTGTCGAACACTAAGAGTGAAACATTAATCCTATATTCTACCAGTATTTTAATTAGTCTATTTACTTGTTAAACCTATGCTATATGCGTTGTCTAATGATATGGGGTTTTCAGCCTAAGAGACTGGCACAGGTTTGGTGGAGACAAATATCAATTCAATAGACAATAAACACAAAAGAAGAA